>CAKAOI010034314.1:0-66505 GCA_916701655.1 Sebastiscus albofasciatus | reverse complement strand
GGAGCCGTGAGCATTCATGTGGACGACCACCCTATAACAGGTGTGAGATGGGGCTAAATGGAGAAAAATGATGTCCAGTCAGGCGGGCAGGACCCTGTCCCCAAGCAGTTGTTCAGCAGTTTGATCTACAGCACGGGTCACCTTGTCCACCCACTTACAACAAAGCCGCAGCACACCTAAACCCAATTCACAAAACATCAGGCCAAGGGAAGATTAATCATTGGGTCAATATGATCGGGCGGCCTTCTCTCACCTCTGTGCAGCATCCTTTTAACACTTAACCTTCGATTCAGAAAAAAAATGCCCTATGGAGAAACCGAGGCATGAGCCAAATGCAATGTTCATTCACCCATGGGTACTGCGACTGCATTATTCACAATTATCTTTGTATGCAGAGACTCTAGCTAATTAAATGCATTCTGTTGTGTTTGGCTGGGAGCCTCCAGAAGTGTAAAAGAGTAAAGAGCAACTTTAAGAAAACACCACTGGGAAGAAAGCTATGAAACATAAACACTAAGACTTAAAGCCTGAGCTTTTAGTACCAGCACATTCATCAGCAGATAAATGTAGCTAAGCCAGCTACATCTGAAGTGCTGTCTGGGGTATTACAGTATAGCAGCACGAAAGAGGCTGCATCATAAAATCCGTGTCAAAACTTAACCATATACAGTATACAGAGTAGAGCCTGACTGGTAAATCAGCCTCGCCAAGATATTGGCCAATATTAGCACATGTAGATGTATTGCCTTGATGTATATGTATACATGTCCTTACTTTTATAACTGTGAAATGTATATGTGCAAAAACATTAATACCAGCAGATATATCATTATCTAATTCTCAAACATCAGTATCGTAACATAGGCCTCAAAAATCCAGTATCAGTTTGGCTACAGAACATAATATATCATATAATGATTGTTATGATATTGTAGTTTAAAATATGAATATGGTAGATCTTCAAGAGAAACAACAGCATATCCAAAGTGTCAGGATAATTTTAATAACAATTAAATTCATTTATATCTAAGTATTTATTGGTCACATTTTGCTTTACAAAGTTAGGAAAGCAATGTTTAAGTCAAGCCTGATGTTGTCTTAAAATATAGATTGATATATATACATAAAAGAATGATCCCAGTCACTTCCACACAGTGAGGCATTGAGCCTATTAATCAAACACTGGTATCGGATCGGTATACGGTATCAGCCGATCCCCAAAGCCCAGGTATCGCTATTGGTATCGGGACTGAAAAAGTCGTATCGGTGCATCCCTAGCTACAAAGCCACTTGGTTGTGATGCACTGATTAGCATATATAAACTCAACATCACTTTAAATTGGTAAGAGGAAAGAGCAAACGAGAGCAAGAGGATTAGACAATGTCGTTCTAAATTGTAAGCAGGTAATGTTATGCTTGGTTAGGATATATCATTTCACATAGACATCATTAGAGATATCTGAAGGATTAGGCTTGAATCATGATTATAATTTATTAGAGGTACGACGTTTGTCTGTGTACACCAATATAATAATATGCTAATATGCACTTTGACAGTCTGGAGTTTGATCGTTTGACATAAAGTACTTGGTAATGAATTCCAAACAAAGAAAATTGGTCATGTCCTTACATGGGAGGCTGGTAAGGGATCACATCCTGGTATACTGGTGCCAGCTGACCTGGGCACTTGACTTGCCATTAGAGGGGTTGTAGCACCAAATGGTAAACTGATGCTTATCAGGCAATGGTTGGCTGAACCGCTCACAATAAAAAGGATGAATTGAATTGTTTTAGGTGCTGGCAGTAGATGCTGCAGGGGGTTGATAGATTAAAGCTGGCTCTCTACTGGTCAGTATTTTCCACTGGCCAAGAGATGCTAAGGACTTTTTTTTATCTTGCTGCTGGGTATTTCAAGGATATCTGGAATAGAAGTCTGGCTGTGAGAGGGTTGTGGTTTTCACCGGTTTGTTATTGGCTAGATCCACTGGGGGTCTTTGAAAGTAGCACTGATCCCATGGAGGTATGTCAACATTCAGCAAACACAAAGGGGGGCATACTCCTACATAGTGGCAAAAATAAGAAGCATCTGGCAGTCGAGGAAGCTCATAGCACATGATAGTAAAGGATCTATCACATATTTTAAATATTAGGGGTGTCACGATTTCGATTTTAAATAGGCAATCGATCAAAATTAGCTTCTGATTTCAACCACCTAAATCAAAAGCAGGATAAATTCTTTTTCTAATGTGAGCTTGTTCGATAGAAAACACTCAAACAGCCAACTCACTCATGGTTTGAACTATAAACCAGCACAAAAATCACAATTACCAACATAAGCCACCATGTCCTGAACAGACACTTTACATTACAAACACTAACAAAAGTAATATTTGCATTTTGGAACATAAAACAGCAAACTTAAACTACTCAGTCCAGCACTCGGGACTAGGCAGGCATGATGGGAAATGTGGGCTGTCCCTGACGATACTCGGGGCACTTTCTGAATATGCCTATGGCATTTTACACTGCATGAATTAGCCCAGCGGCTAGCGGACTTAAGTAAGTTAGTTCCCTTACTCATCATAGTAAATGTCAACAAAACCATATTGTTGTAGATTTCAGCACTCTTGTAATACATTGCAGAAGGATTTATGTTTTGTTTTTGTAATGATTATGTACTACGGTGGGTCACACAGATACTAATATTGCAGCTTTTTATATTGTAAACTGTTGTAGTCTAATTTTTTGAAACACTTTCTAAATGAAAAGGGAGTTCAGTTCCTTTTTTAAGAAGAATTTGAAAGTGTAAATGACAGTGGCATAAAACCAAGGATCTGTTGACCTTTACGAATCAAGACTCCATAGTCCAACAAGAGCATGTTTGAATTGAAAATCGAGGCAAATCGTGGATTTGGAGAATCGTGACACCCCTATTAAATATGAAAAACTTTATTTTGAAAAGTGTATTAAAGTGTCTTCTCCTTTCACAGGCATTCCTCTCTCATTTTACCAAAATTGGAACTCTTTGTTAAAGCTGAAAAGTTTTTACTGATAGAGAACTACATTTGACAACTGCTTCTTTCCAAGCTTTATAAAGCTTTTGATCCTTCTTGCACTGGCACCACAATTAACCCCATGGTCATATCACTGCTCATGATGAGAGCAGAAGGCAGCTTGGAGCTTCTCCACCTTTTCCTTCAATCACGGTAAACCATCCCATCCCTGCAGTATAATCACCGCAACATTGTGTGAAGGGACTTGACATGCCTCTAATGAGATGTCAACAAAAGAAGGCAGGGAAAGATGCTGGACGTACACCGCTCAATACCTGTACCAAATGAAGTGCTACACTAATAAAAGGCCATAATTCATACAGACAACCCCATCATCATCATCCCTTTTAATTGTGTTGTCAAGATGTTCGACATATTTATCATATGTGCTGAACCTTTAATAGAAAGGTTAAGTGTCTAACTGTGTGTTTGTCTAAGTGTGTGAGGATGTGCACGTTTGCGTGAATTTTATGTTTGTGCATGCATGTGAGACTCAAAGGGCAATCCTAAATGTCTATGGGTGAAGGGTCTGTGTCTCTGGAGGGCAATTGTCCAATACACCTGACCCATAATGCACTCGGGCTTCATTAAGTGTGATTTCTATTTTAGCACAACTTGGCCAGACACCCGCTTAACAACAAACTACCTTTCCCAGAAGGCCCACAGGCAATCATACTCAAAAGTGATTCATTGTGGCATCACTAATAAACCTCTGTACTGTGATGAAAAGTCAGGGATGAAAAATAGAGGCCTTAACCCTTCAGAGGCATTAGCAGCAAAGTGTTCAGAGTCTGCAAGCAACAGATGACAATACTATATATCTGATGTCTACTGATACAATAACATTTGACAGATTATATTCAAACGCTAATTTCATTGCATCGCCTGTTCAGGGACAGCGATGCAAACATCAATCTCAGATGTCCTCATAGGACACAGGAAGAGCCAGATAAAAATAGATATAATAATAATTGGTAAAATTGGCATAGTAAAAAGCTCCGGTTGATCAATTCACATCAATCAACTTCTCTAAGGAAACCAATAAGCTTGTTGCTATGGATATCCTTCAATACTAAAAACACGTTGGAACGTTTTTCTGTTACCAGGAGACATGAAAACACTGAGATATGGCTGTTAATGAAAGTAGCAACAAAACGTATGCTCAAAGTGCACTGATAAAAGATGACCTTGACATTTTTGTAGTTAAGCTAAAAAGCTTTCTATTATGTTTTATGTAAATCAATAGCAACACACTGAATGCAATATTGTCTTTAAAACCATAAAGTTTGACTGAAGACTATAATAAACCTTCACGCTCTAGGTTATATTTACTTGCCACACAGTAGCAACCATTTTCTAACCTTAAAACGTGACATGTGATTATGACTAATATGTTTATTTTATTATGCATGTGTATTAATTGCTTCACCTTATTCTGATTGTATTGCCTTTCTATTTATAAAACCAGACAATTAATCTGGCCATTTGTTTCTTTTGCCAAGTCTTTTGATTCAATGTTTTACCATGCCATCCATATGCTCTTCAAGATATCTGTTAAGTCTCATAAAACATGACTGTCTCTGATCAACTGCTTCGCTGTCTTCCTCCTTCTTCTCCTGGCTGTCTGTGGGGCGGATACGTTTATTGACTTGTCAATAATTAGACAAGCATTGTCTAATAAAGCACATTCACTGTTGTTTGATAAACACAGTGGTCAATAGTGATAACTTCAATATTAGTAGCACTGTCAACATTGACTGAATAACAATTTAGTCAAAGTAGGATTGCTTCATGCACAACATGCACATGAATAGACCTTTTGACTTGTCATAGCAGGAAAAGCACAGGTGTAACTGATAACATTAAAAACTACAAACCATCTTGCGATGGGATCACACCAGCCGTGACGCCAAATGGACCGGGGGCGTAGAGTACTCCTACCCCCCTACTTTTGGCGCCCTTGCTCGGATCACGGCCATCTTCAAACTCGGCCTTCATTTTGATCTCACCTACACTCCTGTAAAGTTTTGTGATTGCATCTTGCACGGTTGCGATGCTATCGCGGTGACAAAACCTGTCCACAGACAGACAGAAATATAGGCACCTAAGTACTCAAAACCACCTCTGCGGTATTTCCCGCTACAGGAGGTGTCTCCAGGAACACATTTTGCCATAATGACACACACACACAGACTCACAAGGTGAAAACATTAACAATGTCGCTGTCACGGCCAGTAATAATGACGGCATTCCATTTAGGTGAACCGGTTCCAGGGTCCTGGTATTGTGCATGCTGGCTCACTGGCATGGCTTACTGGGTCACTAGATAGAACTGAGCCGTTGTTAAAAATGTGTTTTACCTAAAGGGCTGCACCAATGATTGTTTTTGTGCGGATTAATCTCACAGTTATTTTTCATTTAGTCGATAAATCAAACGACTAATTTATCAATTATTCTAAAGATTATTTTCTAAATTCACAATTAATATAACAATACATTTATTCAAAATAAATATTAAAAACTTGTCTAATTAATATTTCAATATTTTATTCAATCATCTTCTTTAAAATAATAATAATAATAATAATAATGTAACAAGATCATAGACCCTATTTGTCAGATGTCTGACTGGAAAAATACTGGACCTCAAATTCAAAAGGATTGCTGTGACACATAGATTAATTTAATCACTGTATGGCATAGCAACCCTTTCCCTGAACTGGAGAATCAGTACTTTTTCTAAAGTACTTGACTGAAAACTTAAAATGGAAATTGATGGAAGAAAGTATTATATAATTCATAAAAAAAAAAATGATCAACAGGCAACATGCCACAAGAGCAACAGACTACTTAATTCACATTCTCCTTTTCACAACATCCATATTAGTTTATTGTTTATTATCCAAGTTTAATTATCTTACAGCACACGATGAGTCCTGAATTTGATGCTGTTAGCATTTAATTTCCAAGCCTCAGATATTGGAACTTTACATCAACACACTAATTTCACCACACAACAACTCACAATTGCCTGAACCACTGAACAAGTCTGTGTGTCTTGCATGGATAGTTAATTGGGAAGAGCACCAAGTGCAATCTCATTTTAGTGGTAAACAATTCAAAACTCAAGTTCAATTAAATGTTATTTTCCAACAGTAGTCAAGTGGCATACAAAGTTCCATTTTTCAACAAGCAACAACACTTGTCACTGGAGAGTGTGAAAGTGTTAGCACGTCATCAGCCTCATTAGCTGTGCTGTGACAGCTGCAGTGGATTTACTTTGAGGTAGGCAACTTTAGCTTTGATTAGCTTTGATTTACCATGGTGTATAAAGAGAATTGGATACAGCGTTGGAGGTGGGCTCCCGTTCATTCCTATGAAAGTTGCTAAAAATGGCTCAACTGTCGAGTGATAAAGTACCCGGATCCTTTGCCGATCTTTTGCAAGCACACTAGCGTTTCCTTTAACCTGCCTCCCAGTCCTCGGTCTAGGGCTCATTCACATGAACGGAGAACAACTTTTAGGATGATTTATCATCATACTTATCCGTAACCGCTTATCATATTCAGGGGCTGGAGTTGATCCCAGCCGACATTGGGCGAAGGCGGGGCACACCATTCACGCTCACGTTCACACCTACAATTTAGAGTCAACAATTAACCTAACCTGTGTGTCTGTGGGAGGAAACCGGAGAACCCGGAGAAAACCCACCACACGGGTTTTGAATCTGCGTCACTCTTGCTGTGAGGCAACAGTGCTAACCACTACACCACCAAAATGATCCACTACAGTACAGGTGTCTCTTTCCTGATGTAAGTCTTCCCAATGTTATCACGTGAGGGACACAGAAGTTCTAATTCCACCGTTTGTCAATTACGAAAATTTGCTTCCAAGCGCGGCGCTCTTCCTAGAGCCTTGATATTTAGCCATCTGTGTACATTCAGTGGTCGTCATGAGGTACAGACACATGCTTGACAAATTTACATCAAACAAACATAACTCAAGTTCTTTGAAGGCCTCCATTGTTTGTTTACTTTATCTCTCATCTCTGACATTGAAGCGGAGCTGTTGCAGTGAATGGGGTTGTCTAACTATAAATAATATTTCTATTAGAAAAATTGCCAACATGTTGTGGGTGTGGGATTGGGTTGGAGCCTAGAGGTACATGGTGGATGTAAGAAAGAAACAGAGTAAATGTAAGTGCAATGCATGTGCCAAGGACTGGCATTAAATCAACTGGCACACATAAATTAAGATACAAAAATACCAGAACAACAAGCTGAAGCTTTAGTGATTTACATGCGCTGACATTAAAGTGGTACAGCTTTTACCCTTAATGTAACCATGGTAATTTGCAACAATAAAACAACATGACTACTACCAGACCAAGGCCACATGAAAGCATGCATTGACAAAGAAAAGACAGCAGAGGCAAAACAGGTGATAGAAAAGAAGAATGAATGTTTTTTTTTTCACTGTCAGACAGGCTAACAGTGATGTGGCCTTTAATATATCCAGTCCATTGCCTGTATAGAAGCAATCACCCGGTATAGCAACAACCACAACAGCAGTGGCTGCAAGCATTCCCACAAGCAAAGAACATCAGGGTTCACTAATCTCTGTCTGCAGCCTCCTCCTCCTCTTCTTTCTCTGCTCCTCTAATCAATACCAGACTCCACAGCACATACCAGGTTCGAAGAGGCTGCTAGTCTACTGATCCCAATCTACGCCCTTCAGCAGATAAGGCCGGTACAGGAAGGACAGTACAGTAATTGGCTGCAACAAACTCGTCTGCTTTCGGCACTTTTTTCTCCCAGCTCAACTCATTAGGTTAATTAAGTTGGTAATAGGGAGAAGAGCAGATCTGAAGAGGCCTGCTAAATCTAGTGAAACTAAACCTAGCAGCTACTCTGAGCCCACAAAAGACCAGATAACAATTCCACTGGACACCATTTGTTTAGATCATTTGTTTCTCTGTCACACAGGCAGCCTTCAGCCTCCAATCTGACACTCTCTCCTGCATGTGTCTTTTCCTCTCAGCTACCTATGCGTCTCCTCTGTGACTCAGGCCTCCTCCAGGCTTTGCTGAAAGACCACAGGTGTTTCAGGTGGTAAACCTTATGCTGGTGCTCACTGGAGGAGCTAGGCTTTCTCTCTTGAAAGGATGAAATAATAAAGTGTAGCAGCAACTTGCATTTCTGGAGGAGAAGAAGCAGGTGTTTTCTGTGGGTGATAAAGATATCACAGTAACAGATGTAGTCTTGTAAGTTGTACACAAGACAGGTGTAAAATAGGGATGTGACAGTGAGGAAATTTTTCCCACCGGTTAATAAACTTGCGACAACACCGGTGTTACAGATTACACCAGACATTTTACGAGAAAAGACGGCGCTCATTATATGTAGAGCGCTTACTTTGATCTTTACCGTCGGATGGCTGTGTGCCTGGCGTCTCCGATCCAGCTTTCGCTGCGAAGCTGCAGGTTTCCACCTGGAGCCACTGCACGGTGATTGCCTCATTAACGTTTTGGTTCCCTTATAGCGTTGAGTTTAAATCCGAAGTATTGCCAAATAGGCGCCTTTGCTTTTCGCTTTGACACCAAATCCTCCGCCATCATCTTGTCTGTCAACTCTCTCTCGTCCTGTGTGTGTGTGTGTGTGAAATCTGACTCCTGCTACTCTGTGCTGAGACTCCATACGGAGCAGACACCTTCACTTTCAGATTGTAGCATCCATCGTCCGACTATGTATTGATAACACGCCGCTGATACGGCAAAATTAACTAAATGGGTTTTATTTCTATGAATAAAAAGCAAAACGATGGTGGGGACGGTGAGCAGGTAATGTAATCGGTGTTTGCCCAACCACCGTGTAACAGCGGTAACACCGACTACTGTGGCAAGCCTAGTGTGAAACCTGAGTATTGTTCAAAGTACAACTTGTCCATCCCCAAGAGTAAAGAATTGCATCTCTCTCACCACCCATATAATCAAGCTAAAAAAAGATGTTGGCTTTTGCCACCCGGCATCTGATCCGTCCACTTTTTACAAATGACTCACTGAGGAGGGAAAATTAAGAGAGAGAGGGAAATAGTGAGGGGGTGGACAATAAAATGGTCTATCTAATTTTAGATCTAATTTTATTTCTAGGACAAGAATGAAGGAGCTTTCAGACTGGCAGTTTGGAGCAAATTTGGTGCCATAACACACTATTTTTGGGTAAATCCCTTCTGTTATCTATGTAAATATCAGTACCAGCAGATAAACTCTCATCAGGATCTGACCAAAAACAACTGATAGGGATATCCTTAGAATACTCGTCAATCAATTACTCCATCAGGCCCTGTGATAACATAATTACTGGCATCTTTGCATTGCTGGCAAGACAAACTGAAGAGATAAAATGCCTGATGGATGTATTAGCAAAGCATAATTTAACTGGTTGACCTATGTGAGTAGTTGAACTCCCTCGAGCCATTCTCATTTGGCTCGGCCAAGCTTTATATTGCTTTCCATTTTTCCTGCATACATCAAAATGGTCACCGATATTGTTTCCTGACAATGGTGATAAGCACTTTGATGAAAAACGCATTATGCATACATGTCAAAAAAGCAGACCAGAAACTCAGGACTGGACCCAAACACATGAACAGAAATTGTATTAAATTCTGTATCCATGTGTTGAGTTGATTTGTTAAGCATCTACATAAAAGTGCCTCACACATTAAATTGGCCAGTACTTAAAGCAGTCTATGGACAAGGCTGGAAGTCCTGTCACTGGGATAATTATGTGTTGAACATTTGACTGGAAAGGGGGTACAAGGAGGTCAACAAGGTGTAAAGCCCATTGAGTAGTGCTGTGAAAGTTATTTGATGAAATGAGTGCTTTGGGAAGAGATTAGGCCTGGAACTGTATCTCTCAACTCTTTTCATCAACCCGTCTTCTATTTAGTTCAATTTAGGAATTAAGAAAAAACACCTTTACTCAGTCACTGCTCCTACAACTCCTGCCAACTGTGTACTCAGATAAGGATGTTGTGTCTTGGTATGATAATTTGCCTGCATTTTTTTATTCAATCCTCTACACTTCCTTTCAAGTCCTGTACATGGCTTAGACTAACCTAAAAAATCACTCATCAGTCAGTAGCTTTGAAATTTCAATAGGCATTTGGCACAGAAATGTGAGATGTTTTTTTACTAATTTATCACAACAGGGAAACATGATGAGGTGATATTATTAAAGCAAGTCATTTGTAACTTATTACAAACTGAACCCTTAACATTAATGAGCTCAGTTTAAATATGGTCTTTTGGAGCTGAGACCTGATTTTAAGAGCCATCTGGGCCCCTACACTTAAGATTTAATTGCTTTAAAATATTACACACACCGTCTAATGGGCTACTTCTATAAAGGTACTGTGATTTTAACTGATCGAACTGTGACGATGTGTGTGTTGGGCTGCACGATTATGGTCAAAATGAGAATCACACTTTTTTTCCACTCAAATTGAGATCAGGATGTTCTCCCACAATTCTTAGGGACACCACTTTTTTTAAAGAAATGTTTATTGCAGTCGGGCTGCACGGTGGTGCAGTGGCTGGCACTGGCACCTCACAGCTAGAGGGTCACAGGTTTGAATCCGGCTTGGGGCCCTTCTGTGTGGAGTTTGCATGTTCTCCCCGTGTTAGCTTGGGTTTTCTCTGGGTACTCCAGTTTCCTCCCACAGTCCAAAGACATGCAGGTTAGGTTAATTGTTGACTCTAAATTGCCCGTAGGTGTGAATGTGAGTGTGAATGGTTGTCTGTCTCTATGTGTCAGCCCTGCGATGGACTGGCGATCTGTTCAGGGTGTACCCTGCCTTCGCCCAGTGTCGGCTGGGATCGGCTCCAGCCCCCCCGCAACCCTTAACGGGATAAGCTGGGTTTTTTTTCTGGCTTTTTGTGATGTTTCAGGTGGTTGTGCTAATAGGAGGTGTTACTTTTGCTTGCAAAGTAATGTATGTTCTTTTGCTTGTCGTCATCATCATCTTTGAATCCGGTGCCACACAACTTTTGTGCAGTGTTAAGCACAGTGTTTTTGGGGGTGGATGAATACATTTGTTCTTCCTCACCATTGCTGTGTATCCGCAACTCTGATACATTTTTGTTGTTTCTCAAAAGCTTTTTCTTTCACCGCAGAAATTTAGTGGGTTTGTTTTGACGCAGCAGATCTCCCCGCTAATGCAAACCCGGCCGTGTCATTGTCACAAAATTGAGATCGCATAGAAGCCAGAATCAAGATCGTGATTGGATTTTGTTTAATCGTGGAGTCCTAGAAGACATGCACAATACTTAAAACAAAACTTGTAACAGACAGGAAGAATTGGCATCTTCGGTCCTCTGTAGCTGCTTCTTTCATGTGAGCATTCACCACCACCTGTTCACTGCTCTCTTTCTTTTCAGCTCTCATTCAGTTGAGTCAGCCCCTCCACCAAATCCAACAGCCAATAGCTACAGCCATGAAATAAAAATCTACATCTACACCACATTTTCGATCAGTGTTACATAATCAAAGTCCTTCAATGACGTACCGAAGGTATACATATCGCAGTTTATTCAAAGCTCCAACACGCATTATCACAAAATGAACGCCTGTTGTTTCCAGATAGGAACCATTACAAGAGATCACACAGCTTGCATCACTACATGACTTAAGTACATATTACTTTCTTTAGCCGTTTGTGTTGGCTGTAGAGGAGACAATACAGTCTACTGATGTAAAACGCAAAAATAATTTGGTTTAATAACTGCATTTGTGCCTACATTTACATTATGTCCAATCAAGGTGCCATTGTAAAGTTTAATAAACCATAATAATTAAGTCATTAACTGTGTAAATCACATAACAGAGATACAGAATGTTAGCCACCGTGTTCACACATTAATATTGTCTAGAAGTCATTTTGAAAATGGTTTTGAAATGAATGAGAGCCAAATTAGCTATTGAGCTGAAAGTACACAGTGCAGAATCCATTTTTGCAACACTACGCTATTCTTAATGTAACAGTGACGACTTAATGTAGGCTGTAGAGAAAAATGATCCATGCATTCATGAATATCATGCTTGAAAAGGTCAGAAAAGATGGTTCTATAATGATGAAAGATTTCGGGCAGCAGAGAAAAGTAAATGTGCTCGTGTGTGTGTGTGTGTGTGTTTAGGGGTGTGGGTTGGAGGTGTGGACTGGGCATGCATACTGTGGGCTAAATGAGAAGCTTCAGGCAGCCAGACTCCAATTTTCCAGTCTCCTCCCCTCGCAGGTCACATACTGTGATCAGCTTGAGCATACCGTTAATTATAAGCAATCAGTTCTGCACCTTTTCATCTCTCCCCGCATCTCTGCTTATGAGAGACATTCATGAAATATAGAGCTGTACTAATCCAGTCAGGTAGGACAGAAAGGGCAATTTAAGAAAAATCTTTGGAGTGAATGTGCATTGATAGATAAATGTACGTAGGTGTGAGTTCTTTTGCAAATCTCTCAATGAGTTTCATAAATTAAGTCATAGCTTTGTACGTATTACAGATCTTAATGAAAGCACATCCCACTTGTGCAGTACGAAAGGGTCAAAGGTCTAGCAGAAATCCACGGTTCAGGATCTGTGGAGATTATCTTGTCATGTGTACCACTTACCCGCCTCCAATCCCTTTGTTTTCTCTTGTTATGAACTGACAGACCGCAGAGGCACAAATGACAGTCCCAGCAACACGAGATACTGCCTCTCCCTGTCATTGAGTTTATAAAACACAAGCCATTTCAGGAGCATGCAACGTCCAATTCCGCAATCCATACATCACTGAGATATACAATGCCATACCATACCTAGCTGCTGCCACATAAAACAGAAATACATTTACACTTTCTAGTTTTATGTCACCATACACTATATAAAATATACTTCAACTAGGAAATGCATGCAAACTAATCAAATCTAGTGCAATCTACAGTAGCAATATAACCTCCCTTGTAGCATATTTATGGAAAAATAGATGCAAAGGAGCTTACATTCATAAATAATTAGGTCAGCCAGCCATTGGGCACCATTAAACCGAGTGTGGCTGACCATTGCTCGATTTACTGTCTCATCAACCCAGTGAATCAGTAATTTCAACCATTTAGTGCTCTTAATTCCCCCCCTGCCTCTTCCGTTATTCTTCCACAAGCAAAACACACACAGGCTGACAACGCCATTGCAAAGCACAGCCGGAGCAAAACTTTGCAGTACCAGAGCCAGTTTGTTCTCAGACATATGACCAGACTGTTTAATCAGATTCACAGTTGCATGACACTGGTTGGTTAGTTTGCTTTGTTTGTCTCTTCACGTTAAGTACAAATACAGAGACTACTACCTATTTATTTGCTGTCACAAACAGCACACATTTGTTGGTGCACATAAGACCAAAAATCTGTCAAGTGTAACTAAACAAGGTCTGACTTTGTGTGTTTATGTGTCTAACCGCGCCCTGTACTCCTCCTCGAACATCACAACCTTAAACTGGTAATTCAAAATGAAGAGAACTATTCGTTGTTTCTCAACAAGAAAAATGCTGTGGTGCCCGTTACACCTGTCCCTGGCACTGAAAGGCCCAGCCCAGACCTGACGTCACCTTAGGAGGTAACCGCTCCACCACCCGTCTCCACGTACTACGGTAAGATGCCTAATCCAATTCAGAGGCGCCGGACTCATTTCAGAAATGGGAAAGGGGGAGGTTTAATCACACGAGACAACTTCACCACTAATTTCTTCTCTGCTCTGATGATCGCCAAACAGCTGATCTGCTCTGAGCACACATCTCTCTCTGTGTCGCTCAACCACAACACTCGCTACGCACACATTATGCCACTCTTATGTACTATGTAAACATGTGGATTGCACTTAAACCCGGCTTTGGCTATTTTCATATAGTAGCATCAAAGTGTGGCATGGCGTGGCATTTTACACATTCTTCATCTACTGTTGTTTGCAATGCGGGACAGGGCCTAAAAAAATAAAGCTCTAAAAATAAAAATAAACACTTCGATGCTAAGAAGTTTAACTGCAACATTACCATTTCTCTACATATGACCAACACGTGTTTTCAGGCTGTGGCATGACTAGAGCAAAATGCATGTTTTCAAATATGTTAGTTTGTGGAATTTTTATGAGTGCAAGGTCTTCTATAATTTGGTCTTCATTATACAATAAGATAACCGACTGCTGGTTCTGCCTTTCCAGCCAATACATTTTTGCATGGCTCGACATGCAAAAATGGCTGTGCTATTTTGGGGCCTTTTGTTATCTCACTCCATTTAATACAATTTTTCTGGAAATCTGATAGCCTTGAAACTATCAGAGAGGGGGCATGCAGTGACTTCTCTTCACACTTTTTACACGGGAGCATCGCCCCGGTTTATATCCGTGCTATTCATATATTGAAAGAGAGTTTTGAGGTCAACCGAGCTCATCATATCTAAAATGCTATTAACACACATATTGTCATCTGATGTGCTCATCAGAATGGAATGAGTTCACAGATTACACACAATCCTTGGGCGTTCGATTTGAGTTCCCTGACAGAGTGAGCCTCTCTTCTCCGTTCCAAATCTCTCCAGTAACTCTGTTACCCCTCAGGAGGCTACCATCTGAATACTGATGTAGTCATTCTCCCAGTCAGAACACTGTGAAGAGCCATAATCCCAAGGCCCCTGCGCAAGGACGTCCTCCTTGAACCATAATCACCCTTACATCTCTTATCAGCCCCAGCCGGGAGAACATGATTAAAAAGTGGCCAGGACATACTGCCTGTGCACCTGGGATATGACTGGTCCCTGCTGTCGCATGTCAATCAAGCTGAGAGGTGCAGATGTGCACTGAGTCGTGACCCCCACTAACCAATTAGAACGACTGGAAAGCCACAAAGCATATGCTGTACATTAAGGGGTCTCAGAAAATATAGCGGGGACTTGTAGAGTTACAAGTGTATGTTGATGGGGACTATGGTGAGAGAGACAGCTCTGCAGCTCTACAGGACTCAGTGGTGACTCCCAGCAAGAGTCAGTGGTAACTGATCTCCAGCAGTCTGGAGCAAACCACTGAAACCCAAATCTCCCATAAAAAAAAAAAAAAGATTAGGCAGAGGAGAGAGGCAGGACGAAAGCAAGAAAAAGACATGCAATAAGTGGAAGAAGCAGGCTCGGAGGACCTGGAAGCAGGCTACAGAAAGAAAAAGCTAGGTGCAGTGGACTCAGCAGATAAATCTAGGGCTTGAGAACTGGAAAGCGTAGTCACTGAGTGTTTCTCCTGAGAGATAAGTGGGACTACAGACACTGAAATGGTCCCGGAGTGAAAATGATACTGGTTGGTTCCCAAGGCTAATCAGGATGAAGAAGCAAAAACATCGACAGAGGGGTGCGTGGAGAGGAATGAGCATCCAGAGGAGTAAAAAAGCAAAAGGGAAAAAGAAAATGTGAGCTTTAAGAAAATTACTAAAATAAAACGAGCAGGAATGGCTGGAGAAAAAGGTATTGCAAAAGAAATAGGAAGTAAAGGCAGAGGATGCACTTAAGACCACCATGTTTAGCTCCAGCGCATTGGGACCTGAGCAACTGGTGTCTTTTGTCACTGTAAGACAAATCACAGCAGTTGTTAAAACCTACATGAGAAATGAGTGCAATTTTTTCTTCTATGGATTACACTCTGGGGGCTGAAGAAAGTATTGTGCTACGCAAGTCTCCCTCAGTCAGCATGAAGCATCATACTCTATTGTGAACCTGCTTCCAAAAATGAGAGAAGGTTCTTGTCTTGGGCATCAAGGTTGCACTAAAGAACCGCAATCCATAGAAATGTAAACTCTCCTACTCAGATTGTCTTGTTGTGGCCAAGTGAAGGCGAGCAGAGTTTTAATTTTCATCTTAAAGAAGTGGAGAGGGAATAAGAAGTGGTCCGGCAATTCTAATGCACAATATTGAGCAGAGAGCTCGTGTCTTGCCTGCAGCACTATGAAATGCCCATTTGGATTTGATTCAAAAGAGAATATTGATATTTGATAAAATGCACATTCACAAATCAAAGTGAAGTGCAAGGCAGCTAGCTGAACTGGCTGGCACACGGGCCAGCGAGGGGGACTTGGGAAGGCACGGAGCGCCGGTTCACAAGATGGGGAGCTTTAGGAGTGATGTACCAGGATCAATTTTAACAATGTTCATTTTCTGCACACACACACACACACACACACCAAAGGGAGAAGTAGTCAGTAAGAGATAGATTAATATGGTAGTCTTTAGGGCTGAGAGCTGGAGCGGGATGCCTACGTTTTAGCTGAATAAATATTCACGTAATACAGAATTTAAACATTTATTCAATTTTGTCCAACCACATTCTTTCAAGGTGGCGAGTTTAGTTGGCATAGGCAAGGTTTATAATATCTTGGTGTGCTTTCCACGCCCCCGAATCTGTCGATATGACGATATTGTCAAAGTAAACTTTGACACGTTAATTAAGAAAATTGATATTCATGTAAACTGATGACCTTCACTTTATCTGTGTCCGTGGGAGAAATTTAACCGTTAATATTAATGCCCTTCACCAACCTCAAAAATGTTATTTTGAGGTCCTTTGTGAAGGACGTTAATCATCTAAAAATTACAGAATAAAACAACTGCAGTATTTGACAACTTAATAGCCTTAACTTTTGTAAATGAGCTCAGAAAAAGGTCCTATTTATTTGTCATTGTTAATGTTAGCCTACTTGACCATAAAGGTTCTGCAAAATCGGACACTCACCTCTGATTAATTTATATTTAAACTATTAGTAAGATATTATTGCATATAAAAAAAAAATCTGCAAGCTATGTGCGCACATTGACGTCACCTCTAGACATGCCTGCACCCCTGGGCCACCCCAGTTAAAAATTCAGAGGGCCGCTTCTGCCCTTTAGGGGACACAGTTTCCACCCAAGGAGACTGAAATTTAGCATGGAGTTCAAGTGTGTGGGTGTGAAGGAGTGTCTTTGTGTTCATGTCAATTGGCTAAAAGAGGGTGTGGCAGTGAGAGTGGCCTATAACAAAAAGTTACATAACTTCTAAACGAATTCATAAAAACAATGGGCAAACTCATAAACCATTTGTTGTAGACTATTGTGGGAAGCATCACTGCACTCGGCATAGTTTTCCTAAGCGACGGTTTGCACCTACCCTGCGTTAGCCACGTCCTCTTTTATAACTCATGAACTGTTTTTCATAGATACTTGTGGGAGGCATCATTGGTCTCAGCAGAGACTTCCAGTTTCAATGATGTGGCTGCACGCTTGGATGCACGCGCTACGTGGGCACAGCTATTGCGAATTTGCACTTGTTTTTGATGTACTGAAGATAAATTACAAAATAAAAATGCAAATCATAAAAAAGAAATGCATGTATTTTCATAGTCAGCTATAAATATATACACACTGACATACAAATGAGTGATAAATTAAAAGAATAACTAACATAGAGTGTCGTAGAACAGCTTCAATGCACCTTGGCGTAGATTCGGGGACTCTACTGAAGGGATTTACATCATTTTTCAAAAGGATATGCCCTCATTTTATGTTTTAATGATGGTAGTGGAGAGTGCTGTCTTACATACTGGTAGAAAATCTTCCACAGATGATCAATTGGGGTGAGATCTGGTGACTGTAAGGGCCACAGCACATGTCATTAGCATTAAACCACTTAGTTACCCCTCATGCCCTGTGTGAAAGCATCTGCTTTTGTTATGTTTCTCTGCTAATTTATTCAGGTTTTTCCTTTAATTTGTCACCCATCTTTTGTTTTTTAATACTTTTCTGTGACCTGGCTTTAAAGATTTGAACTACTCCTATCTTAGAAATAGAAATCATGAAATTGTGCACCACCGTCCGCTCCAGTTCCAAACATGCTCCAAAACTTTGCTGTGCTGGCAGTTTGTTTTGAGTCTGTTTTTTCAGGGCTTTTCCACTAGTTATTGTCCGTGGTGGTTAAATCAGGGATGGAAATATCTGTATGCTGTGACTTGCTGCAGGTTCTTTAAAAATTGTCTGATTTCACAGTGGCTGACCATACACAGCCTGTACTACTGCTGCTGCTGCTCCAGAGTTGGTTTATTTTTTATCTCGAAGCCATTGGAGTCTCATAATAAAAAAGGTCTGCTGTCTATCTCCAACAGAATAAGTTCATGGCTCTACATGTTAAAGAAAATCCTGCCCTGGCACAATGCTGCTGGAAGGAAGATAATGTTTCACAAAGGACTATGAACTAATTTAAATAACTCTTTCCAGCGGAGAAAAACAGAATCATGTAGTAGAAGTTGTTTTTCGGGACATCACGTCAGTATATTTCTGCCCTTTTGCACTATTTCCTGATCTAACTAAACAATAGCCACAGTCTGCATGATATGCCTAATTGCACTGTTTTTCCTGTAATGATGGACTGGTACATTAACTTAGCTACATTTTATGTCTCATAAGCACAATGACAGTGGTAAGACTCGCTGCTATGGCAACAAGTACCGTGCAGTCAGGATAGTGCTGCATAAAACTATGGAAGGGTTTCCTTGTGCACACTAAATTATAGGGATGTTAATAACTAACCATTTAACCGTTAATCAATACGAATTTTGATCAAATAATGCAGTGAAACAGTTCAAAGAAATATAAAAAAAGAAATTTAAAAAGCTGAGAAATACTCAGAGGAGCGGCTAGTCACTTAAATGAGAATAACTAGTCCATCTTAAAGGTCAGCCCACCTTAAATGAGCCACAGTTGTTGCTAACTTCAAGGCTAATTCCTTCACTTCAATTGGGAGGTGGCAAACAAGACACAGGAACTTGGCTTGGGTCTTGAGGAGTTGTAGCATTTATTCATCGACAAATAAACTGTACACGCACTGCACTGCTACATTCACAGCTATAACATTACCACTAACTTCACACTCACCGTCACACACATGCTCTCTCTCTCTCTTTCTCTCTCTCTCCCTCTCTCTCTCTTGATCAGACACTCACTAACATTACTCCGGGCTTGCAATACATTGGCAGAAACCCTGACGTTATGTCAGGCAGACACACAGTTGACAACCTCGCAGCTAAACTAATTGATGCGATGGAGACTAAAGTGGCTGCATGTGTCCATGGCAATGCACGCAACATCGTGATTGCTACAGTAACTTTCCCGGACGGGTGAACTTGGGACTCGGTTGCCTGTTTTGCACATACACTGCAGCGAGGTTGGCAAAATAAATGCAAAATTAGCATCCCTACTAAATCACATTTCCTTTATTCATAAAGTGTGGTCAAAATGCAGCTTCTTGGGAGACAGTGTGATACAGAGCTCCATCATGCAAATGATACCGCACTGTATTTATCTCAGAAACAAATCCCTTGCAGTTCAAGCCATCTGTGAAATTAGAGGTTAATCATGGATGATTACATCAGAAAAAAAGTGAGCAGCATTTGTCCAGTTCACTTGCATATCCTTTATTAGTTTACAACTTTAATGTGTTATTGATTTGCAGTGGTGAAATTCTAACCTCCCTTGTAGCATAATAATGAGGGCGAGGCTACAACAAGGAGACCATTTATCTGTGTCAACATAGTGCGAAGGGAAATTACACATCTCTCCCTTCCTTATGTTTGAGCCGGAGACTCGGGCCATTTCAGAGTCCATTACGCAGGCCGTCTTTGAAATCCACCCTGATGTACAGTGACCTAAAGGCTTTGTGAGACTGCGCGAATGAATGGCTGCCAACTGCCTGACTCAAGGCACCGGCTTGAGTTTACCTTCGAAGAAAACAATCAATATGCCCTCTCATTTGTACACGAGGAGGAGACTATGGAGAGAGTGCATAAAAACAAACTTTACTTTTGAACTAGAGAACTGGAGTTCATGTCGTTAATTAAAAATGAAAAGTCTTTACTGTATATGTTTCATGCATATCAATAACAGGGATGTTCCGATCCCACCATTTCAGAACAAGTGGGTGTTCAAGTACTTACATTTGGGTACTTGCAGATACCAAGTACCGACAACACCGACATGAGTAATTAATATTACCATTACAGTTCTAGCAATGACTTTGAAAACGTTTTATTTTTATCAGCTGTTCCTCACTTTCTGACTGTAACGAATTAAATATTCAACATAATAGTTTTCTAATAATACATTTTTCTTCAAAAGTAACCTTTTTAATCAGATTTTATGCATACTGCGGGGTGTTCTTTACACTGACAGTTTTCCTAAAATTACATTTTTGAAAAAATCGCAATATATCGCCTTACGTACTGTATCGCAATATATGGCAATATATTGAATCGTAACTAATTGTATCACCAGATTTTTGCCAATACACAGCCCTAGTGCCTATAAGTATCTTTATACCAACAGAGACCGTGAGTCTGTGGCACTACTTCGTTGGCCGTGAATGGAAAAAAACCATCTACTGTGTGTCCATCCAGGTCCTCTCCGCAGGTAGGTCAGAATCCCTGCATGTGCTTTATCTATGGCAGCCTGCCTTGCACATATTGTACCTCTCGTTTATCACTGTCTAAACAGTTGACAAGTAGTGCAGTGAATATGGATCATTTTAGACAGTCAGATGAACCTCTCCCAAAGGCACACTGTGTGTACACACAGGCAGGCAAACTGTCATAAGAAAAATGAGAAAATAAATAAGTTCATGAGGAATCGCATACATACTGCAGGTCAGTGATTTTGAACGACCAGGCCATGACCTGGTATTGGTCTGAGCTGTGCTTGCAACCGGGCCTCAAAGATGTTATGTGACAAAAGCAGACATCTCTGTGCAGCAACTTTTATCTCCAATGATCTATGTTTTTAGAAAGGCCCCCTGTAGTAACTCTCTTTCCTTCTGTTACATTTTGAAAACTGCTGAAGTGTATCTGAAAGATGATTTGTCTAGTGTGTACTGTTAGGTTGTCAAATGTCTTGTGCAAATGCCCCCTGAAGTACACCAGCATATGGGTAAAATGACACATCTTTACCTGGTATTGGTTGCTGTGTGCATGCCTCGGAGGCTCAAGGATGGATATGCCGGTAGCTGGTTAACCTTCACAACTTTGGGGAGTTGGGCTCCCATGTCCAATCCATCAATTGATCAAGACCGCAATGAGACCATGAATCTTACTTCACTTTTCTTGTCAGCACATTGCAAATGGTCCTCGCAGATGTAATATCATGTTTGCTCAGCCAGGCACTTATTTAAAATAGAGGTAGAAAACTGTACTTGGCTTTTCACTTCTATATATTGTTTTCTCTTTTGAGTGGACTTTTACAGTTTCTTTTACTCTTAGGTCTGATGTAGTAACAATTTTCCACTGGATGGATGTGGACAAACAGACCAATAGAGAGACTGGCTCACTATTGATGACTATTTACTAGGAATGTTTTCGTACATTTCAGAAAATACACTCGATAGCCACTATATTAGGTACACCTATACAATCTAATGCAATCCAATACAACAGCTCTGCCACATACTCCACCTTTACAAAGCTTATAGTGGCTATTTTTAGTTAAAACTGGACAGTTGTACTGGACTGTAGATAGTTTCTAATATTCTGAAAATGTCCAAGTCCAAATTTTGTATTTAAGGTCTTGAATGAGGAATCTCAAATTAAGGATATTACAGGAGCTGGGCTTACTACTCACAAACTGTTTCCTCTTTATTTTTTATGTCATTTATCATGGTCGCTCATTATAAGTCTCTCCACACAGCAGTTCACCGTATGTTGTGAGACACAATTCAACATTTCGTCCCTCTTTACTGCTTCTTCAGTTTGAAAGTCCATTGAATACAGAGGAATACTACAGTATATGCTTGTAGAATGTAACCCAGTATGAACTGACTTTGATCTCTGCAAAGGTACCTACAAATTGGGCTTTCCTGCAGCGTCTTGACAGCGAGATTTTTCTGCTTTATTTTTGCACAACACAGATTGATTTAGGTTTGACTGAACATGAATCTGACTAAATGAATCAATTTTGACTTTTTTGTTTTACTGTAACTAAATCAATGCTGACCTATGCATGACAAATTAATATCTCCTCATTCATCTCAGTCAAAATGTTGTGCACACAAAATGCCAGAGGCAGTGAGAAATAACATCTCCAACAATATATTCCACAGCGGAAAGTGAATCTGAAGGTCTGGAGCTTAGTTTAAAAAAAGTAACATTGTTGGAAAGCTTGTTGTGCAGACACAATGTCAATGCCACTGCTTGTGGCAATGATCTTATTCCATAGGTGGGCAAACAACGGATAACTATTGCAAAGTAATGGGAGCCTCTACTAGGCTTGGGCGGTATTACGGTATACCGGAGTATTTAATATCCTGACAGCATGATTTTCAGTACCATCATAAATACAGACATTGCGCTTTCTATGATGCTGTATTAATGTGATGTATTGCACGCGCCACCTGAGGTCGGTCTCTAGGGTGTAGCAGGCAGCTGAGCTCAGAAAGAAGGTGACTCAGTGTTTTGGGTTCAGTTTTCTTCAAACTACAAAAGTAGTTTAATAGCCACATGAGTTTATTCAACTGCCAGTCTGCCACCACCACCCGCATCATCTCCGTTCAGACAACTGATGTGTCGTACCCGCGGCGTAACATTAGCGAGTGTGGTCGAAAGACAGAGAGAAAAGGGAGCGAGCAAGACAAGTCAAATTTGCCTCAGGCTCTTAAGGCCCTGACACACAAAGCCGACAGTCGGCTGTCAGACAGTTTGGGGCCGTCGGTCAGCGTCCGTCGGCCTAATTTTTGCTGTGAGTCCCGCACCGTCGGCTCTAGTCTACCCGTGTTGGAGGTTTTTCGGCCGATTCAGCATGCTGAAAATGGCAGCGGCGCCCGTCAGTGAGAGAAATCACTCTGATTGGCTGTTCAGCTTAAACAAATCAGTGCATGAAATGGACGTGAGTACAGCAAGCAAATGAGTAAAGTCAACAGGAAAAACACAGAAGGCTCTTCTCATTTTTCATCTTCATCTCATCTGATCATTCCAATACACGGATATTTTTACAGCGACGTGGCCATCTGGAATGAAGTAAAGTGGTGAGTGAGAGTGGGGTGAAAATGGTCAGCAAACACTGCTTCATTTCATGTACGTATCATAACAAGGGCTTGTATATCTGCAGTCCTCGGTCTTCCGGTTTCCCCTTTTTGAATGACAAATACAGACTAACATGACCTGCTGGTAGGGAGAGTAATTTCATCTCACGCAGGCGTAGAACGTACGTGGAAGTTGGCCGTTGGCTGTAGTCTTTGCGGTGTGTTCGAGTGCAACGTTCTGGCCAAAACAAAGGTGTTGTGAGGCGACGCAGCTGGTTGCCTTTGTCGCCCTTAGTTCTGTGATGCCAGTTTGGTGTGTCCGCAGCTTTAAGGTGAGGTGGCTTTTAAGGTGGACCAGCTATTCTCATTTTAGTGACAAGCAGCTTCTCAGAGTTTTGCATATCGCTCATACCCCCCTCAACCTTGAAGACTGTCCAGTAATGTATAGTATGAGTGATAATAAGGAAGGTGGTGAGGTATACCTGAGTTCCATTAGCATGCTGTGTTTATCATGTGAAGGATATTGTTAGTGTAACCTTGAGCAAATGACTCCAGCAGCTATATTAGCCCAATGAATATGTTAAATGTGACCTATTGGGGCAAGGAAGAAAACAGGAAGCCTACTCAGCAGGAAGGAAAAATGAGCTTCAGTTTTAAAAAAAAATGCCTTATTTAATGTGCACTACAGTATGTGTGAGCATTCAGTCATGAGTGTGAGCATGCTGCAGTGGCGGCTCGCTAAATGAAGTGGGACAGATGCAGAGCACGACGGGAAGAGACTTTGTTAAGGACTAGTGATTGTCACTCTGTCCCTCACTGAGGCAGAGAGCAGCTGATGGTAATTAACCTTCAACACAATCAGCCAAGACCCCGGAAGGCAATGTCACACAAACCCTGAGAGCCGCGTCGTGTATTCACACATGTAACACACCTGTAAATTAAAGGAACTGGAATGCCAATATTTCACTGGTGTTCATGCGGCGCAAAGCTAAAATGAAGCCGATGGTGTTATAGTAAAGGAAAAACCTTTGAACATATACTGAGATGATATTTTCTGTACAGAACCCAGGAGTGGCCACAGGAGAAAGGAAATCTGTATTCTTACTACAAGAAAGGCACAAGATGTCTTCTTACTTATCATGTCTTCTTATTTTGGGTTATCTGAGTGTACAATATACTGCATATACTGTTGCCCATGGTTGGGTATCAAGAACTGGTTCCAAATTAGAACCGGTTCCAAAATTCTGATTCTAAATCATTAAGAAATTAAAATTTCAATTCTGCTTACCGGTTCCTGAACAACTACACACTGGCACTCTTTCTAGACTGGACGACGCCTCTATGGAAAGATCAATAAGAGTTGCAAGTTTTCTTCTCTACTCCGATCGCCAATACCTGTTTGCTGGTCATGTCTAGAAGGTAACCCACAAGTTGTGAAAACTCTTGTGAAAACTAGCAGTCCTACAACCGATCCTAACCTTAACTATTCAAGGTCAATGCCAAAGTGCAGCGAATGCTCTCTCTCTCTCTGTTGCTCAACCACACACTCACTACTCACACAGTACACACAACCACTACGCACTGAGCTTTGCTCTAACCCCAGTCATCATTCTCAAGTGAGTCACATGTTTTTCTCAATGACGCAATGAATATTCTTTTGCGTTTCAATTCGTATACTGACCGCCAATTAGGGCTGGACTATATATCGTTTCAGGATCAACATAGTCACATCGCAGGATGTACAATGTCGGCAAACTCAAGCACGTCATGCTACAGCTTTTTTGAAAAACTCCCATGGTTCTCATTTTCTATGACTAAACCAGTGTTTCCCATTAATTACCTAAAGTCTAAGTAAGCCCGGCCTGGCTATAGTTGGTCGGCTCAGAAAGGTGCGGGGTGAAGGTGGCCCGTGGCTCCTACCGTGAGCTTTACAGCACCCCTCGCTCCTAATTTATAATCAGCTATAATGGGGCAGTCATTTTGGACCGAGAACACAGAGTTATTTAACAAGAAGGTTAAATGGGTTCATGCTTAACAGCTTCTACTCGTCAAGTGTCAAACATAATTAGTTCAGTGCACTTGATTGAAATGACTTCATTATTTTTTTTACAATTGAGATGTATTTAATGGATGTTTCTTCAAAAGGAAGAAAAAACAGAGGCTGCATTTCCTACTAATGTAGACAAATTAAGGTGCCAGCTAATGACAGTAATCCACTGGAGTCAAACACTGCACCGTACCATACACAGCTGACTCTGACTGACCAGAGTGTGATGCTGTAGAATACGTAATGGATAATGTACAGCGAGCCAGTCATTCGCGGAGGAGTCTCTTATCACCCTGAAGAGGATTCTTTCACAACAATGACCCGCTAGCTGTACATTATCCCGCTTAATACACGGCTACTTACTGAAGAAATCAATACTTTGAGGCAAAAATGGTCCACCAGAGTCCGACATCAGAGCTGCGCCCATAGCAACGGTCTGTTATACATGGCAACGGTCTGTAATACGGAAATTACAGACCACAGAACGCAGTGATTGCCCAGTCAGAATTGAGTATTCAACACAGCCGTGTAATAACATGAGACAGCATATACCCCAAATTAAATTGTTATAAGAGTTACAAATCTCTCATCTGAGGTCATATTTGCTTCATCTTTCTGACCTTTCATCCATCCAATCAGAGTAATTTCTCACAGAACGGTGATTCAGATGTGTGGATGATGACGGATGATTCTATAGATGACAGGTGTTCACCCTTACTTTCTAACTGCCAATTCCTTAATTATCATTATTTGTTTTGCTAATAATAATGTAACATATATCAAATAGTAGAAGGCAACTGAATTACCATAATCATAAATATTCAATGTACTATCTTATAGTAGGGATTTCCAGAGCCAATATGCAACATCAGTACTGGGGCTAATCAAGGCTTTTTATGATTGCTATATATATTTAGTACAATCTCAAGCAATAAAGCATATAGGATATAAAGCCTGATCCACTTCCATTCATTTGTTTATTGTAGTCTAAACGCCAGCAAATAGCAGCCTATAGGCCAAATCTGGTCCCTGATCAGGCTATAAATCTATGCATATTACAAGGACTACACATCCACGCTGGATAATGGGCTATTTCCAAGTGGATTAAAACTATCAATATTCAAACAAACAAAGGAATTAAAAACATAAAGATCTACGTCTCCACTGCAACAATAAACCAGCATTGGCACCCCCATGTGCTGAAAAACTGGCCCTTGAATGAGCCTAATTGCCAACCACTGCTCCAGGTATGCCAGCTGTCAACAATGCTCCATTGTGCTCGGTTAGCAGTGGAACTGTTTCGTAACGCACAGCATTGCAAACGAGCGAACTCAGGAGCGCACAAAACAAATAAACAGCAGCCAGTGAGCAAAATGAGCAGAACCACTTCACCCGCCTCAGAAATTGAGCCATGAAACGGAGCCATGAAATTCACAAAAAGGCACAGGAGGACACAAAAATTAAATTTGCACCAAATGGCAGTGGATATAATCTACCAAAATTTGCACCTCCACCAAGCGCAGCACGAAAACAGAGCCATAAAGCCTTGCTAGTGCCACTAAAAATAGAAATCTGGTGTGAAAAACCAGAAGAGGAATAGCCTTAACATCTGTGACAGAGACTTTACCTGTAGGCCACATCTGTTTACTGAGCCCCCTTCTTGCTTGAGAACAGGTCTGCTGCTGGTCTGGCACACTTGGACTAGCCCTGTCTGCGCTGTCGTGATGCTGAAGTGGGTTGCATCAAGCTGCGCTGAGCTGCTGCTCCTTCCACTCCTCTACAGTACACTATTAAAAGCAAATTAAATATTTTCTAACATCTGTTGTGGGTGGATGATTTGTTAAAAGTAACAACAACAGAAAGCATTTAAAGATGACTGAAGGCACTACATGTCTGCAGCAAGTCAAGTCAATTTAATTTACACAACTCAAAATCCCAAATCTGCCTCAAAGGGCTTCCAATAGAAAGCAATGAATGCTGTGCATTGTGTTATTTGTTTCCGTCTATTTAGGGCTGAGAAATAGCTCAACACAATGTTTATTGCCTTTTTAGTTGAATCGCACAGAACAATTAAATAATGTGATCATGTCTCGTTCAAATTAATGATGCAAAGCAAATTGTAGTTGAAAATGGACAAAATTTGTCATTGAAGATTTTGTTTTAATCTATTTTGAAATGTAATAAACAGTAAAACATATTTCATTGCATTTAAACGTCAGTTTGATCAAGAATATAATTAATATCCTTCAGAAAGGTTGTCCTGTATCTCTCTCCTGCTTTGACTTCAGGAAATGCAGCCAGGGGTGACTTTTAATGAATAGTAATACTCCTAATAATTACAGTAATATCTCCATTTATTCATTATAAGTCATTACAAATAAGTTTGTTCAATCTAATTTATCTAACCAAGTCAATGCAGTTAGTGGTTCAGGTAAACGCTGTTTTATTCAACAGTGAATGCTGGTAAATAAAAAAGCTTGCTAGCATTGGCTTTTAAATTCTGCCCAAGCAATACTTCTTGTTGCAACTGGATATAAAAGTCTTACAATGTCTTTATCCTGTTGGTTAAAGGGACTGTTTGTAACTTCTTAGACGTATAAATCAATCCTGGTCGGTGTCCCATGCGCGTTTGCGTGTGGCTACGCTGTTCAGACAAGACCTCAACACAAACTACACGGAAGCACCAAAACCGCAAAGTTATATCTAGTGAAGCCCGTCTTGTAAACAGTGTTGGCCGCGGTCGGAGGACACGGGGGAGACCGTAGCTTTGGTCTCCAGGGCCGGAGTCTTTGCTGTACTCTGCTCCTCTGCCTGCCTGCTTGCCTTCACTCACACACCGCGCTCGTTCTCGTGCTTTCGCTCCACTCTCACGTGCATGCGCACACACTGTACACTTAGAGAGTTAGTTTAGCTCTGAGAATATCTAGTGTATGTACAGTGGATGTTTGTGCAGAAATAACTGCTGCAGCTCCTCCAGACCAACAGAGGTTTCCCGTGTCTTGTGAAGTGACGGGGCTCCGCAGCGAGAAACGTTATCGTCTGCAACCAAAACTCCGGTGTCTCCCCTGTTCCCTCCGGCCTTCGGGAGGCTAGACATAGACTTGAACGAGCATTGCTCAAAACAGTGAGGCGACACACGTCAGCTAAAACCACAATATCACTCTATATTTCACCTGCTTGGCAGTAATGTTAGCTGACCAGACGAAGGTCTCTCCATGAATCAAGGTTGATCCTAGTGATGGCTTTTCCTGTTTCAGCCTCCCGACGCGGTCAGAAGGAACAGGGGAGACACCGGAGTTTTGGTCGGAGTTTTGGTCGGAGACGATAACGTTTCATGCTGCGGCCCGTCACTTCACAAGACACGGGAAACCTCTGTTGGTCTGGAGGAGCTGCAGCAGTTATTTCTGCATAAACGTCCATTGTACATTCACTAGATATTGTAAGAGCTAAACTAACTCTCCTGCAGTGTGTAGTGTGCGCGCATGCATGTGAGTGCTTCCGTGTAGTTTGTGTTGGAGTCTTGTCTGAACAGCGTAGCCACACGCGAGCGCGCATGGGACACCGACCCGGATTGATTTATACATGTAAGAAGTTACAAACAATCCCTTTAACTAAAGGTCAACTATCTTTTTCTGGACATTTCTTCCTCCGTGGATTGAGTTCGGTCCATTGTCATGCAGTTGCAATTTCAGTTGTCATCTCATAAACGTAGTTTTAATAGCTTTTGTTTTAAAAATGTAAGCATCTAGCAGCACCTGCAATTTGAGTAGCCTTAATTTGGTCATCCTTATGACTAATCCCCCCACATGCTGGTAACCTACTGCTGGCTTTCAAACCTCACTCTCTGTTTTGGAACAAAAAACTGCTAGAACTACATTTGCAGGATAATAAATTGTTGATATGCACCTAATCCATAATTACACGTAGCCAATCCAAGATGATCACCATTCCCCAATTAATGAGCTGTCAAACTTTAAGTGTTCCTTTGGGGGCATCAGCTGTAGCATTTGGCATCAAATACTGCGTGGACCTAAATTGTCAAGCTGTGGGTAAACTTATGAACGTGAAATTGATTCTGTAGTGCGGATATCTGACTTATAACACGACGGCCAGCAAAGCAGTTTGTGTTTATGGATGCAGCATTTATTCATTTTGGGATCAACACAAAGTACTTGAGCTTGCAGAAATGCGAGCCTCAGCTGGCACCAGTGTCGCGCTCACAGGTGGTTACAATGCAGCTGCCAACAAAGTTCTCAGCAAATATTTTGCTGAAAACTGGAGAATAAGCAAAGTATAAATACACAAGAAAGGACAAATTATTAAGAAATAGTAGGAACAACCTTTTACCGCTCCAGGGGTATATAGAGGAAGCCAAATCCACATAAAACACATCACACATTTGGAAAGCAGAAACAACATCTGAGTCGTATTCATTGTTAATTTATAGTGTGTCATATTAACAAGGATAGTCAAACCGTTAAATCTGCAGATGCAAGTCTTTAATAGACAGAAGCATTTGGTGAAAACAGCTTACATCTGCTTTTTTTATTTGTGGTTATCACCATTTTACTGCCAGGTGGGTCAAAACCTACCCACATTTTAATTCATCACCGCGTCAATTCACACTACATTAAATTCTTTGATACACATAAACAAAAAGGCTTTTTTGTTTGTTTTGGCATCAGCAGCAAAAACCTGTGGATGCCACTAAGTGGAGCCAAAAAAACAGGCACTAAATTGAACCACAAGGTGGTGCCAAAAAAGAGCTCCACAACAATCCTCTCTCAGTAAATCTCATTATGTTCAGTTATTCCTTATTTGTTTCCTTATAATTAAAAAGAAATCAAATGAGTAAAAAGTCCAAACTCAAAGTCTGTAAGGAAGTGTTAAATCAACACTTCAACCAAACCACAATCGATCATCCTCCTTAATGAATTTACGCTTGATCTGTATCACTCCACTTCAATTGAGCACTTTATCACAAGTCGCCCTCTCATCCGTCACGACTGAGACGTCCTCGGCCTCTGCCTCCGACCAATTAATGATTTGTGAGCTGTTATCTGAGCTCTGGTCTCCAACCAATCTCTGCTGCACAAGGAGGAGACCCTTTTTTTCCAGCCCAACATGCAACAATTTGGCTCCAGCAGGAGTTTACCAACGCAACTGGCACATAAAAGATGTAAAAATGTGTTTGGAGTCAGAATCAGACAGGTTAAAACCATCAATGAACACATGATGGAGAATGAATGTCTCAACTTCTGCTGCACAATGAAGCATTAGCCTACAAAAGGAGGTTGACGCAGCGTATATCTTTATCCAAACTGGCATTACGCACACAGTTATCCATATGGTGATCTTTAAAAAAAAAAAAAAAATACAAAAGATCAGTGAGTGAAGGGGCGACTACAAAAAGGAATAGAAACAATGGTAGAAAATGAATAGATAAATAAAATAAAAATATATAGATATATATATATTGGTTGATGTGTATTAGGTTTAGGTATAGGTTTGTATGCGTTTTAAATAAATCAAATAATACTACCACTAATAATAATAATAATAATAACAATATGCACAGTACTACTATTAATATTTGGAGTAATATGGAGAAAACATAAACCATATGGAAACAGCAAAGGGAAAAAGTAGAATACATATGTTAGCAGTACTAATGATCTTTAATGCATTGCGCATTTTTTACTTTAAAAACTTGTCTTACCTGCTATATGTGTGCTCCCTTATGTTGTCCAGTTGTGAAATAAATTCTCTATTAGTTAGGCTCAGGTTTTGGTGTGGAGTTGCCTGCAGAAAGACGTCGTTTTTTGCAAGAAAAGCGTAAATGCAACTCAAATCCCCTCCTGTGTATAGTTCTCTGGATGTTGTTCCGAGATAGATGGGCAGATTGCAGATAACAGCAGCAGCAGTCCAGTTCAATTTGATCTTTAGATGATAAATAATCTCCTGTTTTGTGGGGCATTAGCGCGCCCCCTTGAATAAAAAAGCATCCACATCCCCAAATAGTTGGAAAAAAAATATATATGCAACCTCCTCCTCACTTTATCCCCCCTGAAGAAAAGAAAAGCAGTCCTTTTGGTGGAGAGTTTTATTTCTCCTGTTTAATCTTCAGATATCTGATAGGCCCTATACTGAACTGGGAGGTCTAAATATAGTATTATAGGCTTTATTCTAACGATGCCGGTGATGCTGCTGCGTATCCTGCATCCTCACTTACCAACCAAGCAGTGATGGAAATAAGAGCGCAAAGAGAGAGAAAAGCCAGGCAGTGATTTCGCTTTGTTGCTGTTAGTCCTCCTTCAAAACACGCTCTCTGTCCAAAAAACACCTCCTTTTTACATCTTGTGTTTGTAGTATAGATGTATAGTCCCGTATACTAGTCGGCTGAATCCACTGCGGTCCGGTGGAGAGAGAGATGCAGAGCAGACTGAAGGTGCAGGCGAAGTCTCGTCCTCCTTTTTTCTTGCGTGCACACACACTCTCACAGTCAGAGGGGATTTTTTTTTTTTTTTTTTTTTGTGGTGCCTCCTTCCTATAACATCGACAGCTGACCAGACGTGGAGAGGAAGACGCTCCGGACTCTTGGTGCATTTATGGGAGCGTCAAAAAACTCCGGAGCTTGTCAGAGATGCGTTTTTCTTCAACATGTGAACGGAAAAGCTCATCTGACAATGAAAGAAAATGCACATATTAACGAGAATTAGTGCGTCTTTTATAACCCTCTCATACTCACAAAAGAGACATTTTTTGTCTTTTGTATCTATGTCACATATAAGTGGTGTACATCATCTATAAACTGGGAACATGAAGATTAATTTGAGATGCAGATGCAGCACTGTGTGTCAAGTTGTTCTAGTCATAAATAAGAATTAGACATGAATGAATGAATTATTTTATTCAGGGTTTAGAACACTATGATGGAAGTATATGATGCCAATTTTTGTCTTTTTTTAGTGGGGGTACAATGGGTCTTTAAGGGGAGATAGCAGGTCAGCTGTAGATGTCATATAGAAGTGGTGTACATCATCTGAAAGCTGGGAACCTGGAGATTAATATGAGATGCAGATCAGCCCTGTGTGTCAATGAATGAATGAATTATTTTATTCAGGGTTTAGAACATTATGATGGAAGTATATGATGTCCATTCCCATGCTCTATTATGTCTCATAAGTTGTTGCAGCAAAGCTCATCTGACATGAAAGAAAAAGGACATATTAACGAGAATTAGTGTGTCTTTTATAACCCTCTGATACACACAATAGAGCAATTTTTGTCTTTTTTTTCTGGGGGTACAATGGGTCTTTAAGGGGAGATAGCAGGTCAGCTGTAGATGTCACATAGAAGTGGTGTACATCATCTGAAAACTGGGAACCTGAAGATTAATATGAGATGCAAAGTGTAATGGAAATTCTGTCAATATTCCAAGATGAGTCCTAATGAACGTTGAAATAAGGATCTCAAACAGATGAAATGTCTTTGTTGTATTTTATTCTTGCAAGAAGAGGCGCTGGTTATACAGAGTCACAAAACGTCTGCAGAAGAGTGCACTGCAGGAGATTATTACAATGTGATTATATAGAAATCTAAATAGCAGATCAATAGTATGTACGATACGATACGATACAACTTTATTGTCAGTTTGCACAGAAATTCATTTTGCATCCATAGGCAGCTCAGTTTGAGAAAAAGTACACATACAATAGACATACTGTTACCATAGACAGACAGACAAGTAAGACCCATCAGACAAAAAAAAACAAAACACCACAATTATTCATACATTACCCATTACAAAATGACCATCTGTCCTTTTACATGTCTTTAGCAGCACATTAATTATTATTTAGCAACAAGATGGACTGATGGACAAAAGCGTTCTTTAGCCTGATGCAGGTTAAATGTACAGGAGGGACTCTGAATCACCTCTTGGAGGGCAGAAGTTGATATTCCCCATTTAAAACATGTAAGGGATCAGAAGAGATGCTGTTTGCCAGTCTGAGCATGCTCTTGCTGTGAGCTGCTTGAAAGGAGCATAGAAGTGGTGTACATCATCTGGAAGCTGGGAACCTGAAGATTCATTTGAGATGCAGATCAGCACTGTGTGTCAAGTTGTTCTAGTCATAAATCAGAAATAGACATAAATTATTGATTTTATTCAGGGTTTAGAACATTATGATGGAAGTATATGATGTCCATTCCCATGCTCTATTATGTCTCATAAGTTGTTGTAGCAATTTTTGGGGTTGATACCATTTGTTACACAGATTTGGTGCTAAATTTAACCATTTTTTACCAGTCGAGAGTTAATAAAAATGATTAAAAAAAATACCACATTAAGACACAAAGACCTTGAGGAACACAAAAGAAAAAGCCATGCTGTGATTTGGTTTCAAAAACATTTTTATATTTTGAGATTTCAGCAAGAACCGCATTTTTCTGTGATTAAATGACGAGCACTTCTGCTCTGGAAACTGCTTAGAAAGCCCCTTAATGTCAATCTACCTATGAAAGCCATCCATCTTCTGAATGCCCTAGGTCTCTAGTTTGTGGCTGTGAAGTTTCATGAGGCTGTGATTATCCTAGAGGTCACCACAGGTCATTTTATACAGTGAGGTCAAATTAAAAAAAAATGGTCTCGCTACAATGAAATGGCTACTATCGGGACTAACATCATCACACATGAATACAATTGGGCTCATTTGATCCACAAGAGTCTCAGCTTTACAGTGATACCCAATCTATGCAATTCCAAAACTGTTTAGGGACCCCAGTATGCAGAAATATCTAAGCACATCATTTTAGAATAGGTGGAAATAACACATTTATACTGCATGCAAAACAACTGCATGGTTTTAGCCCAAAACTGCATGTTATAGAGTCCTTCCTGACAAGCATACTATGACATGGTTGGTACCAGTGGATTCCTTAGGTTTTTAAGCTTAGGTCTAGTTTCATATGATATCCATACCTTCGCTCTAGCTCTAAAAGTGAACCTGCTACGGCCTCGGAAAAACAGTAAAGTCGGTCGGGATGGCGGATCTCAGAGGGTTAAAATATGGCTGTATATACTGGAGGGTTCAGCAGTGGTTACAAATAATAATGAGATCATGAGCCTTTAAAATCGCCAAAATAAATGTGCAGAGAGGAATTATGTCGTTGCACAGCACATCACTTTGATGCAACTTGCCATAAGTAAATGCATTCCTATCTGTTTACTGCACCCCAGGGCAGGTGACAATGTAAACACATTTTTTATGTATCTTAAATCCAGTCCACTGGGAATGCAGCAGCAACATTTGGAGGGCACAGACAGAGCAGCAACAAGGTGTTCTCACTCCCGATCCGGTGAAAAGTACAATCCACCTCCTACAGCACACTTCCTACTGACCTTATCACCAACCAACAAACAGCCTACAGCCTCGGCTTGCACTTTTACATCTGTCAAGATCTGTGGGGATTCAATGGGTCAACCATAAGGTCATACTGCTGCTCCGTCTTGCCCTTTGACTGGTTGTTGGTTAAGCTTTTTTTTCCTCACACATTTCCAGCCCTCATCACCTCTCATTGTGCAGTGGGAGAAAAGGTAAGCTGCAGCTACAATTGAAAGGGATGTCCATTCTGTAAGCAGTAGATGAATCACATGTAGTAAAAGTATAAGATTGATGTAACTTGGCATCTGAGAATAATGTCTTGACATTTTCACGCCACCCCACTCTCAGTGGACCCACCAATCATGCCGTACAGCTCCAGAGAGATACTGAAGAGCAGCCCATCCACATGTAACCTCACTGCTCAAAAGAGAATTGCTCCGAAAACCGGAGAATCGTGTCACGTAAGCGTGATGGGAGGAAAATAAGTTGAGGGATGCTTTTCCCATGATAGCAGACTGGTGATGTTTTTGTTGCATTGCTCTTGGATCCCAACTACACAAGGGCTCTTCATTCCTTAGAAATCACTTGCAGCAGCACGGTATCCACGGGCGTGTTTAGATATAGCCTCAGGAATAACAGTGAATGAATGAATTACACCGTTATAGGCACAAACACAGTAGCAGATTTTCTATATCCTGTAGTGCATTATCACTGATGCAAATTTGCATACCATACAGTCAGCTATGTGTCGAGGTAATTTATGACCTATTATTGATAAAAAATGAAATCAAGCATGCTTCAAGTGGGACTCAATGAAGTGGCACCCATAATCAACATTCCATTATGTGTGGCCAGAATGGAAACATATTGGGGTATTTGTGTCTAGTAATGCAGGCCGAGAGTGATATTAATTTTTCATAAGACGCCTGGGACAAACACAAAGTTATGCCGAATATGTATTTGGCTATTTGCTATTCTCCAAACGTATTGTCTAAATCACTGTTATTATCTTGCATATCAGGAGCGTGTCCCTGCTGACACAAAATGCAAACATAGCAGGTTGATCTGAAAAAAAGACATGCTGTCACTCAATAACAAGCAGGAAGAGACACTAGCTGCTTCAGGGGATGTCAAGATGCAGCAGAAGCAGAGATATCTTTATTTATTCCATGCGTTTTTTTTTCCTTCCTTGTCAAAAAACTGGCGCACAAATTACCCAGAATACAACTCCACCACAGACAGTTTGGTTGGAGATTTGGGTGTGTTATGCTGGCAGTGGCTAATGTAGCCCTGACCCATTGGCCTCAAGCAGAGATGGCCAGCAGGCGACAGTTTTTTGGTTTTCAAACTTAGTCTTCATCCCCAACGGATGCTGACTCATGTTACATCACTTGAGGCAATTTATGAGGCTTCACACACAAAAGGCGTCATACAACTTCTTCACATATGTATTAGTACTCCCAAAGACCTGTAAACAGACGTTGATGTAAATAGGTGGAGTTCCCCTTTAACCCTCATACTACCGACTGGGGTCCCAGGAGACCCCAGAGGTACTTTTTGTCATATCTCACAGTTGCTTTATTCTGTCATTGCAGTGTTTCATGACTTTGTCAATTAATTTGTTCGTCATGACATATTATTGTTTTTTTGTTTCTGTTTTAATTAGTGCTTTTTGAAAAGACCAATGTATTGGGGTCCTGGGGGGACCCCAGTCAAAAACACACAATTGCAGCCAGTTTCAATAGATAAAATATAATATGCCATGGGTCCTAATTTAAAGTATCACCCAGTCAGTCAGTTTCAAGGAGACAGACACAGATTTCCTCATGTGCTCTGTCTATTTTCCTTTTACACAATATGCAAATTAACTGTAACTCTCCTAAAATAATAATAATCTGTTTATTTTTCTGTAGCTGACATCAATTACACAAACTAATAATATTTTGAGAAGAAATAAATTAACATTTTGCTTTGATGGTTGTTTTTTACAGTAATTTATTCTTGGGTCTCCAGGGACCCCAGTCGGTAGTCCTTATTCAGTATAGCGACCAACTGGATAGAGTAAGCAACCGACTGGGTCGAGCATAGCGACCAACTGGGTCGACCATAGCGACCGACTGGGTCGAGCATAGCGACCGACTGGATAGCGTGACCAACCGACAAATATGAGAAAAAGTTAAAAGAACTTCCTTCGCTTTCCCAAAACATTTTTTAGAATATAACCTAACATATAACATAAGCCCTTTTCTGACCCCCACACCGCTGATACTTTGCATACAGTCCCTAAGTAGAAGTAAATTTAACAAGTAAAGCTGAAAAGTACTGAGTTAAAGTATGTTTTACAGAACAAATGAAAGAAGAAGACACAAATCTAATTAAAAGATTTAATTAATACAATGACTTTGTATAGTCATATCAAAAATATCATAAATTATATATAAATATAAAATTAAAAAAAATGTTTTACTGATATTGTTGGATATTGTATTCTGTCAATTATTCCAGTAATACATTACTGACCAGTGGCTGGTTTTAACACAAACCAGCCTACCCCCTCCTGAGAAAACCGGATCATCTGCATGGAACTGATTTTATTATTTTATTGATTACTTCTAATGTATGGCTTGGGCTGGTCCCGCCACATTTGAGACCTTTGACCCTCATAAGAGGCAGCCTTTCATCTTTAGGGATGAATTTCCTCGGGCTACACTGAAAACAAAAAGGCAAACAGGAATGCCTTTTAATCTTTTATTATTGCCCTTTACCTTTATATTGTTTTTGTATTCTGTCTTGCCTATCATGCTCTCTATTAATTACTAAAAAATGCTTTGTAAATAACAGTATGTTGGTTTCAAATCAAGTGCTGAACAGAATACATTTAAAAAAGAGTTTAATTGTTGATGCAGTAAACAATCCAAACACTTTAAATTAAATATGCAAGCCAAAAGTAGAAATATAGCTCCAGTTCAGTCAGTGGAGCATGCTGTAGCTACTTTTCTGTGTGTCAGTGGGTCTGTTTTCTCAGATATGAGAAGAAACAATTACGACATTATTGACACACTTAAGCAGTGAAGACATAAATGTCAATGTGCAGCAGTAGAAGGGCAACTGCTGTCCAAATAGCCGCTGAACGGGACATATTTGCTGTGCGGTGTTGTTGAAATACTTCTTTAAGAGTTCCTAGACTATGAACGAGCATATCTGATGTCCCATTTCAGGCACAGTCATAGAAGTGTGCATCTCCTGATGTGAGATAGCTTGTTAATGGAGCATGGAAAACACTCCTAACTGCGACTAAAAATCTGACTTGTGGAACTGGCACATTGACAGCTGCATAGCATTTGCTGAGGCACAGTACAGCCCCAGTATATGCTTTACTGAGTGCCATGGGTTGTAGTTGAACTGTGGAACAAGTCACTGAAGCCAGATGGAAAATCAGCCCAATAAAAATAGACGTGTTCATAAATATGTTGCATTCAAGCCATGTCATCTAAGAGTCTGCCGCTGTCTCTCAGCCATCTGCCATTGGTGGGGATGAACTCTGTATGACTTGATTTATGTTTGCATGACCACGTCTCACTCGAAACAGACCACATTTGAGCGAGAGCCATTTGGTAATTAGGCAGTACACTGACACTGCAATAGGCATTATTGACAAAGTCCTAAATCCCCAATGAGCTGCAGCAATGCGTGGGTGGGATGGATGTGAACAAGGCAGCTTTTGCTGAAATGGCAGGACAAGGGTACAGTCACCTCACTATGATTCGAACAAGGGTGCGTGGTGCAACTCACAATGGATGACACATTTATGCTGAAGTCAGAGAGTGGGTGCATGCCATCCCTACTGGCTTATTGATTGAAGGGAGCTGGCAAGGTGCACCGGCTGGGAATAAAATTCACTGACAAATCAGAACGTGGATAGTCAGCAATTTCCCTCATTAGCATTCAAAGTATTATTCTATTGACAGCTGTTTTGGCATCGACTCCCTTATTCACTTGTCAACCTAAGAGGTTCCTTTTCTATGAGCGGACTAGTGTGAACTCTGCACTGAACTTTGTAAACCAGAATCAAAGATCACTCATCAGCGTGAGTAAATGTGCTCTCCAATTATCCTGTCAGTCTGATTGTGAGAGTTAAAAGGCCCTCAATGTCTTTTTTTTCCCCAATTAGCTTTTAACTAGGGCTGTCAATTGATTCATATATTAAATTGCGATTAATCACACAATTTTAAATCTGTTCAAAATGTACCTTAAAGGGAGATTTGTCAAGTATTTAATACTCTTATCAACATGGGAGTGGGCAAATATGCTTGCTTTATGCATATATATATATTTATTATTGGAAATCAGTTAACAACACAAATCAATGACAAATATTGTCCAGAAACCCTCACAGGTATTGCATTTAGCATTAAAAAAATATGCTCAAATCATAACATGGCAAACTGAAGCCCAACAGACAACAACAGCTGTGAGTATATCAGTGTGCTAACTTGACTATGACTTGCCCCAAACTGCATGTGATTATCATAAAGTGGGCATGTCTGTAAAGGGGAGACTCGTGGGTACCCATAGCACCCATTTTCATTCACATATCTTGAGGTCAGAGGTCAAAATGGCCAAAATTTAGAGCAAGTTTCGAGTGTTATTTCACTCTAACTTTAAAAATGAGCCCGTTGCAACCTAAAAATTGCAAGTTGTGTTAATGCATTAAATAAATTAGTGGCGTTAAAACAAATTTGCACATTTGCGCGTCATTATCTTTTATTAACTTTGACAACCCTACTTTTAACTATGTGATGGGGTCACACATTAACACACAATAACTGTTTAAGCTACACATGAAAGACTTTCTGTCTGAAGTGTCGCTGTCGCTGCTGGTAATAAATAATAACTAACAATATTTTTATTTTCAAAACTTTAACTTTGACAGTTGCACATTTACCAATGAATATTTAATATCATAGAGAAATACGTCAGATTTGAAACCATGTTTTCAAAGGCTTTTTATGCACCATAAAAGTCTTCTGCTGCCATACTGTTTGCCGAAATGCAATGAAATTGTTTCTTTTGATATTTTATAAAGTTGCCACCCTTTTTGGTGCAAATAAATGCAAATTCTGAAGTGCAATATAAATTTACACATCAAGCATCCACTTCTAGGGGGATTACATTGCAGCTGCGGGAGAGTTGAGGGGGTCGGTATGTGAAACGGTGCATTAGTGACGCCTATTTGTCATATTTATTATATTATATTCTTGGTCTACGATCAAAGAAAGTAGGATGAAGCCAAGCAGCAGTGTACAGCACCGATGGCAGATCAGCTTTCAATCACACTGCACCTTGTCAGGGAAATAATAGACCGAACATGTATCCGATGGCATACAAAGATGGACACACACATAATTATATGTACATATAAGCCTTCACTACGCACTGATGCATGGCCAAACGCGCATGTAGAGTGAACCCTTCACTTTGACAGCAGCTTGTGTTAGAGATTGACGTACAACTTTCAGCCACGAGTGGTTCAACACCTCTGTTTCCCCTGTGAGCTGCTGCAGTTTCAGACACCGCAAGGCCGGCTGGTAAATATTCATTAGCTATGAATCAGACCACTGCTGCACTGGTGCAGCGCTGGCTGTGTCGATGTGTCAGGTTTTGTGGCAAGATGTCCGCGTGTGCACACAAACACACTCCTACCATGTCACCTTCCACCCCCAAAGGTCCTCCAGTATTGTGCATTGTGTGACCAAGTGGTGCTGTTCATTTTGCATCAGCTAACAGGATGGATCCCCGTCCTCCCTCAGACCGACAGCAGGCTAATGGCTCTGGCTTTCTTCCAGTGGCCAGAAAGCGATGGGAAGACATACCATGATGGATGAGAGAAAAAGAGAGAAGAGGAATAAAGCAGTGAAGACCAGAGTGACATGAATCTGGAGCAGCGAGAACTCCTTTTCCGTGTTTGTGTCACGGCTAAGCCAATCCAACGACAATTACTGTATGCGACAGTTTTGAAAACAACCGTACAAATTAGACGCCGCCTGGATGCGGATTGCATGTGCAACAGTGGATGTTTGTAGAAAAGCTGCTGTTGAGCATGATGGGTGCCTGATGGGGAAACCCAGGGTTACGCTCAAACCATTACCCAGGCACACAGAAGAGCTATATTGCACTCAGCTAAGGAGAATGAACCAATTCCAAGACAGCAGAAATGAGCAATGAGGACAGGTGGGAGCGTTTAAGTGACAGTAATAGTTTGAGGAAGGACTCAAATCACTGCTCGCGAGGCATCTGGCTGGCAAGTATAGGAGGCTATACTTGAATTGGTACATAAACAAGAAAACTCTCAGAGCTCTTTTTCTTGTGAATAAGCACGATCAAATACTGATTTCTGGGAAAATAGTGCAGCTACTGAAGCATGAACATTCCTGTCCACCTTCTATCACTACGATGCAGCATGAATCGCCTTAGCCGCCCTTTCAGAAATAAATCATCTGTCAGAGTATGACTCAAGAACGTGCAGCTTTGACCCAAGATGAAGAGAGTCAGTTTGAATTTGGGAAGATTCACCTGCAGGCTAACACACACACACACACACGCACAACATCCTCTCTTATCTTCATTTCCCTCCGCTCAGGAGTCATCTGGTCCAGGTGTCGATCACCAGTCCTGACTTTATTAGGGGTTAAATAGCACACATCGCACTGTCCCCTCCCTCGAGAGTAGACTATTGGCAGAGTGGATTTTTTTTTTAATCAGGCGACTACATCATAGCCACTGGCACGCTGGGACTGTCAGTGCATGACCTCTATAAACAGCGGGAAATGAAAGACCATTCCAGATCAGCTATTACCTAAATAAGCCGTCTCTCGAGAACAGGTGCTCCTGCTCGGAAAGAGAAAATGAAGTGAAGGGTATTATTTCGATAGGTCAAAATACCTTAACACTTGACAAAAGCCCATATGCTGTAAAAGCTGTTTTTGAGAGGCGGAAGCTCCCTTTATCCAGGTTTCAAGGTGAATATGTTAATACAGGAGTGTAGAAGCCTCTCTGTGGGCCACCGCTTAATAGGTACACCCCCACCCCGCAAAATAGTGCCCTTGTGAGCCAGTTTAGCGGGATTAGCAGGGCCCTTGACTGGAGTCATTCTCTGCAGAACCCTTGGGTGAACTTCTGCTCCAGTAGGTCTTGAGAGACAGCTCACCTTCAGGCCTTACCAGGGATTAATAGCGTCCACCGAATTCGTGCCCTTTTCAAAAGCCAGCAGGATGCTGTCAGATGAGTTAAAGCGGACGGCAGGAGACGCTCTTGGATGTTCCAAACGACTAGTTTCAGGTCCTCCAGCCTGTGGAGAGAATAGCAACAGACGACCAAACAAAGGAGAGGTTTTCAATTCCAGTCAGGTTTTGTTGTTATCCTCTTTCTGTCTTTTTGCTCACTCTTTGCTTTTTTCTTTCTTCAAGTGGGTTCATTCCTTCCTGATGTTGACATTAGCATTGGAGCATTATTGATCAGCACTCCACAGGAGCATGTCAGGTAGATTAAATCACCTGACCCCAGCTTGGTCTCTCAGCATCCATTCAGGACTTTCAGACAGGCGTGCATTATCATTTCTTATGTAATATTGAGATGCAGCTGCAGCTGTGAAAGATGACACCTCACCGGACACCGGACACACTGCTGCAACAGCTCAAATGCACCAAATCGTCTCTTGAAATTAAATAAATCTCGTACAACTTCTTCAGTTTTTGTTAACACCAGTTTTATTTTGAAAACCTGAGAGTGAGCAGTGTTCGTAGTGACTATTTTTATTTATTTTGAAAGCTGAAATGCAATCGGAGTAAGAGCTCTGAAGCTCTGCAGACTTGAAATTGGATTCTGGTTCTTTGAAGAGCTTCACCTACACCTGGAGAAAACGTGTTTTTGCTCCCTTACATCTCAGGATTGAAGCTTCTTCCCTACTTTTAAATTCACTGTGTACAAATACTGTCAATGTAAAACAAACCTGTTCAGCTTCAAAGCTCATGTAAAATTCATGCTCATGCTTAAAACATAAAGCGAGCCAGCGGTGGGGCATCAGTGACTCATAAAAGGACAGCATGTTGTAATTATGGATGTGGGCTTTAAAGAATACTGCCTGTTTATACTGTACACGCTCACCAAGAATGATCACACAATTAAGAAATCTATGTACGCTCCGTGCAGGAAAGGACGACTCATGATTCCTGGATGACTCACACATAGTGACTCAGGACTGTGGTTGTACTAGGAAGAATTAAAAAGGGAGGTTTTCAATACTGACAGATTTATGCAACAATTATGTAATCTTTCATCCACGGGTCTTCGTTTTAAATCCGGTGTGAGCTGTTACACACCAGCAGCTGCTTAAAACTGTATTGAGATGTGTGAATGCCTCTATTCTTGGTTGTACAAGGTGCCAATGGCAACTAAGTGAATGAACCAAATGTAGCTCTTCATAGTACATGTTGCTCTCTATTTATCTCTCCAGTAGCTAAAACGGATCCATTCATGTAAATATTTTCAGATTCATATTGTAAAGGGAATAGTTTGACATTTATCCTATTCTTTTTCTTTAACGCATTAATGCAACATGCAATTTTTAGGTTGTAGCAGGCTCAGTTAGCTAGAGTGTAGATACTGGCATCATAAAAAACCTAAGGAACCCATTGGTACCAACCAGGTCGTACTAGCTTGTCGGAAAGGAGGCTAAATAATGGCGAAGTTACTCTAAATTTTGGTGAAGAAAAACTGTCATGACCATTTTCAAAGGGTTCCCTTCACCTCTGACCTCAAGATATGTGAATGAAGAAATGGGTTCTATGGGTACCCACGAGTCTCCCCTTTACAGACATGCCCACTTTATGATAATCACATGCAGTTTGGGGCAAGTCATAGTCAAGTCAGCACACTGACACACTGACAGCTGTTATTGCCTGTTGGGCTTCAGTTTGCCATGTTATGATATGAGTAGGTATGCTAATTTTGAAAAATGTAGAGATTGTGCTCGCCGCCGCCACACACGTACAGTCTGCATAACTTTAGCGAGTGTCCGACGGTGAATAAATGCTACGAAACTACAACTCCTCCGCTCGAGATGGGAGCCAACTTCCTGTATCCTGCAACTCCAGCTCTGCCTCTTAAGGTGGACCAGCCTTTCTCCTTAAAGTGACGAGCCGCTCCTCTGAGCCGCTCAGCTTTTTAATTAATTATTAATAATTCTACTATTTCTATTTAACTGTTTTAACCGATAGCGTTAATCATTTAAAATGCTTAATGTCGGTTAACTGTTAATTATGATCATACCTAGATATGAGCATGTGAGGGTTTCTGGACAATATTTGTCATTGTTGTTAATTGATTTCCAATAATGAATATATACATACATTTGTATAAAGCAGCATATTTGCCCACTCCCGTGTTGATCAGAGTATTAAATACTTGACAAATCTCCTTTTAAAGTACATTTTGAACAGATTTTCCAGAAATTTGTATCAATTTATCGCAATTAACTATGGACAATCACGTGATTAAACGCGATTAAATATTTTGATCGATTGACAGCCCAACTGGAAACACAAACTAACAAAATATAACGTGTTAATTGAGGTTACCTTTGGACAGAGCCAGGCTTGCTGTCTCCCCCTGCTCCCAGTCTTTATGCAAAACTAAGCTAAGCTAAGCATCTACTCGCTCCAGCTAAATATTTCAACCCAACATCACACCAAGGCGTGAAATAGAACCACATGTCCACCAGAGGACAGCGTGTCAGTTTCACGTCCTACTTTGCTGAGTCGTGAATATTACATTACATATGTGTGAAGGTGCAGTACCAGCAGGGTCAACAAAACTACTCACTTAGTTTTAGGCAAAACAACAGGTTGGTTTAGGAAAAACATCATGGTTAGGCTTAAAATTAGTCTGTAAACTAACGGAAAACATGTCACAAACGCCACTAACATAACTTATAAAGCAAATCACCAGTCTCTTGGTTGAAAGTCCTGTGTTTGTTGGACCCATCCACCTCTCCTCCCGCCCGCCATAAGCGGTATTTCTCCCTTTTTTATTCTACGTCATTAGCTCTGAGCGCAGCATATGTACGGAGAGCATTTACATTGCAGTCAGTACGAACTACATGCCGTATAAATGACACGCCTAAGGCAAGACGGGCGTTCTTATAACAGGCTTTCGCCTTGTATATGATCATGTCATTCGCATGCCTATTTGTGCAATTTACTTAACAGACACAAGCGTGGCATTGATCTTCTCATCTAAGTCTCGGCAGAAAAGCGAATAAATGTTGAACTGTTCCTTTAATGGTTAAAAGAAAGACGCATTCTACTGCGTTGTGTTCTTTTCTGAATTACTCTTCTTCCTGTGTGTGTGTGTGTAGAACATGGCAGCCACATATCAAGGATGATAAATAACTAATCAATTCTCCTCTCGACCCTAATCCAGCATCAGAAGGAGCGAGACAGTCTCCATTCGTCGCTGTCACATACTGTAACTGAGGAGCCATGACATGCCCAGAGGACAACACAGAGCAGCTGACTCCAGACATATGTCTATCAACACACCCACACTTTAAACATCTCGCTTTGTTTTCATTCCTGACTTTGTTTTTCCCCTTGTTTTCCTCTGTTTTCATGGCACTAAACCAGACACCCTGCCCAACCAACCTGGCAGGTCAGAAGCAGCAGCTGTGTACCTCGTCAGCGCCCGGTCACCAAAATCAGCAGAAGCACGTCTGCCAAAAAGTGCCATCGATTTCTGCTGCGGCTCCGAGCTACGTTAAGCTCGGTCCCAGGTCACAGCCCAACGCCTCTCTTTGGTTTCTCTTTCACAGCAGACTGAACCAGGGAGCCTCAATGCCAGCTGGCCTGCCCCAAAGCTTTCTACCCAGATACTCCATCAAAGAGCGGTGTGGTAATTAGACAAGGTTAAAGCCAAGCTACGCCACAGGTGCCTATTTATTAGGTTGATTATCAAGTGTCCCCACAGCAACAGCCACTGAACGGGCCCGTAGGTATCCTTTTCTGTGGTTCTGAGGCATACATGACTCTGCGCTCTTTCAGCAGCAACATATTTTAGCATATTCCTCCCATTTGGAAGGAGTCAGTTCATTCATCTCTCAGTGCCGGCTTAACACATCCTCTCCACATCTCATTGTTGTGCTTGGGACAGTGATTACTCTAGAGAGGCCGTGGATTAATCAGACTGTGGAGAGCGCATTGATCTTCAGTCCAATCCATCAGATATTGGCCTCTGCTCGATGGAGGGGGAGAAGTGCAGCATGAAAATCAATCCCATAAGGTCAGGGGCTGCAATTTGGGAAACAGGTTATAATTGAGGTGACCGTGTTACATACAATCATCAAATGTCCTTAATTGAGTATGACATGCGTTTGACAGTTCAACCTGATCATAAACAGGCGTTCGACAAATTGATTTACAAAAAAAACATTGATTTAAACACATGACATGTAAATATTTACAATAAAAATGTAATATTTGAAAGCAGGGAATGAAAAACAAACTTATTTTTCTAGCTTGACAAATACTTACAACCCCCCTTCCTCCACCATTAAAAAAAAAGAATATAGCCACCGCCATAAATCACCATCTGAATAGTTTATTTGAATCCACCTTTAACTTTTTAAGGAGCTGTCCACTTTATTATCATCTTCATTTATTTATTTCCTCCACCGTTTGAAATATAATAGCCTTTGATGAGCTGAAGTAGACGGTGATTTATTGCATTATTGCAACAACCCTACTGTGACTCTGCTAGAAAAGCTTCGCAGAAGTAATGGGGGGGATATAACTAATTATTTTGTTGACTCATCTTAAGTTTGACCTCAGCAATCTTTGCTGATCCCGCTGGTGATTGACCGAGTATTGGTAAGAACAGCAGCTCAGGATGCTGCTCGTGCTGCTGAGAACACGGATGAATATTGATGAACAGCGCACTCCACCAAATCCGTAAAATGAGGTGTGCGGAATAGAGAATGAGGCCTGTTCTGTGCATGATTTACTGAGTGACAACATGGGGTTTTAATACGGGTAGTAACACTGAATACCTCTCTTATGTGTCAACGCCATGCTGTAGCAACCAGTCATGCAGCAACAATAGTTCTATACAGGAATGCAGCGTGAACAGACGGACGAGCCGGTGTGTAAATATATATACCATCAGAATGGCACTTGTAAATTCATTAGCATATTGATGAGAAACTCTTTTGGGACAGGAACATGCACACATGTGAATGTTCAGAATTGTGTTGATTGCAAAAGCTGTTTGGGGGAGATGTGGATGGAAAAAAAAAGCACCACATTCTCCAGAAAATACTCCTTCTTGTTTGTTTCCTGTCACAGGTGAGTTATTTAGTCAAGCATCCTTATCTTGGAATTAAGCCCCATAGCAACAACCATAATGATGCGCTCCACCATAATCACCCGTAACAGTTCTTTGTGGTACACAGCATCAGGTAAACACATCAAACTTGATTTTCAGCCGTATCCAAAATGTATGCAAATTAGTATCTGGAAAAAAAACATGTGGGTGCATGTTTTCTCCTCTGTTTTTATACTATATTTAAAGGATGGCACAACATTTTGGGGAAGCAACAAATGCAGGTCTTTGCTTTAAAGGATAAAAAGCTTCATTTTTGTTGCATAGCAGAGAGGAAGGAGAAGGAGGAGGAGGAGGAGGAGGAGGAGGAGGAGGAGGAGAGAGGCTCATCTCATCGGAGCTTGACACAAACTGCCCTCCTGAAAGGCTCTGATGTGAGTGACACCTCTCTCCTCTCTGCCACTCCAATTAGCTCGGTGACAGGTGCATGTTGGGAAACGAGACAATCAATTACCAGCCCCTCTTCTCTCCCTCTGTCCTCTCATCATCCTCCCTGTGTCTTTATCACACTCTGTCCCTCTCTCCTCTTCCTTTCTATTACTCTTAATTTATCGTCTTTTCTTCCTCCCTCCCCATTTTCCCATTCATACCTTGTCTGGCTTCTCATTGTCTCCTCAAAGCTTTCTCTCTCTCTCTCTCTCCTCTCTCTCTCTCTCTCTGTTTCACTGCAGCATGCCTACAGTCGGGGTGATGGGGGGGAGAAAAAGAAGGGAACATGTCACTCAGACTCTGAGGCGTCCTCCTGCTTTCCACTCAGACACAACAAGCAAAATCACTGCCGGGCATAACACTGATGTGACTCCACTAGGTAGCAGTGAGCTCCTGACAAGGTCTCAATAAATGCTGCACAGTCCTCTCTTGACCACAGCTTTGTCGCATCACCGAGGCAAACTGGAAATGCATTCCTCCATTTATTTGTCAGACACTGGAGTCAAATGTCTCTGGAAACTCAATAGGTACTCTGGGTTATTTAAAACACTGATGTCACTGCAGGTTTCAGGGTGGGTCTTCTTCACTGGGTGTTTAATGGTGAAAGTTTGCCACCTGCTGGTAATGATCACCACCTTCTCCTCTTATGTATTTGATCAAACCTCACTGATGATTCCTTTAAAAATACTCCTACCCTCCTGACATTTCGTGCTGCCAAATGTCCACGAAAAAGGTCAAAAGGAAAATCCTTGACATCGGACCAAGAGAGATCTAATTAAAATGCTCCCAAAATGTACACGTTGTTCAAATTTCCAACCCAGTTTTTCCAATTTTGAAATGGCTTCAGGTGAAAACATGCTTGAACATCTTGTGTGTAATTCAGTTTTGGTTACTCACACATACAAGAGATCATCTTTCAAAAGCTCAAGCCCTGTGTGACATCCATTAACAATACATGAATCGCTGCCAGCTGCAGTGCAACATTTAGAAACACGTTACCATCTGTCTAAATCAGGGGCGTCAAACATTTGGCCCGGGGGCCAGAACCGGCCCGCCAAATGGATCAATCCGGCCCACTGGATGACTTTGCAAAGTGTAAAAAAATTGCAGAAAAGTCATTAATTCAAACTTTTCAATACAAGACACTATTATTCCTATTATTCCAGATTTGCTTCACTCACCAGCCAAAACAACAATGGTAGTCTATTGAGTGCCTGCTAGATTTTGGACGACACCAACCACATTGGCAGGTGGACAAAAAAGTTCATTCTGTCCTAATAAGAGTAGCCCTACGCTGGATATGTTATTATAGATCCCACGTGCTGACGTACAGGCTATTGACAGAACACTGTCAAGCTACTGTTCATGCAGAGGAAATGAAAGGAGGAAAATGTCTTTGTCAAAAAGTAGAAAAGTGTAAACAGAGTGTCAGGTTTCCCAAGATAACCAGTTCCTATTTCTTCACAGAGGTAACTAGGAAGCCAGTGTGCTTGGTGTGTTCCCAGCACCTTTCAGTGATCAAGGAATATAATTATTCAACGCCACTATCAGACTCGTCATGGCAGAAAATACAAGGACTTAAAGAGAAAACAGAGATGATAAATGTGACGATGGAAGGTTCGAGGAAACAGCAGTCCGTCTTTAGTCGTAGCCGAGAGATCAGCGAGACATCTCAGGTTGTTCATCATCTCTTTTGTAAATGGATTTTTCATTTTTTTGTGAGAGTTTTCAGAATGTATTTGTACTGCTTTATACTAACAGGAAGGGCAAATTTGGAGGTGTTGTTATTTATAGGTTACTATGCAATGGTTTTGCTGGTCGGGCCCACTTGACATCAGATTGGACTGTACCTGGACCATGAACTAAAATGAGTTTAACACCCCTGGTCTAAATGCTCCTGTGCATTATTGAATAGCTGCTCATTCACTTGCACGGTATAGTCAACAAAAACATTTAACACATCTTCCGTGCTATATGCTCAAATTGCAATTTCAGCCAATTCTAATTTTATGATTTTACCTTTAGTTAAGAAAAAAAAAATTAACTAAAAATAGGGAACAAAATAAAACACTTCAGCTGTAGCATTGTACACACCAGAGGATTTGACAGGCATATTAAAGACTTAAGGCAACTTGTAACATGTTAAATAATCAATATTTTTTTAACCATAGCGTTGTTTTCGGCCACAATAGGCATCTGTTTTCAGTGAAAAAGCCCCGATAAACCCACTGTACAAATGGCTAACTGCTGAGCACCAAACTGCAGGCAAAGTTAGCAACTAGCAACTCCAAATGAATGATCATGTTGCTCTGTGTGTGCTGGATGTGTTATGAAGGAAATTAATGAATTAGGACCAGTGGACAACGCAGGTTCTCCGCTTCTGGTTCTGAAAAGCGAAGCCAATGCAGAAGTGTCTTAAACTTGCAATCTTTCTAATAGCCAGCAGGGGGTGACTCCTCTGGTTGCAAAAAGAAGTCTGATTGTATAGAAGTCTATGAGAAAATGAGCTTACTTCTCACTTGATTTATTACCTAGGTAAACATTGTAAACATGAGTTTATGGTCTCAATCGCTAGTTTCAATTCTTCTTCAATACAGCATGATGTTCATTTAGTAAATTATGGTCCCATTTAGAGTCAAATAGACCATAAAGCAGGGTACGCTTTAGGGCGTGGCTACCTGGTGATCGACAGGTCGCTACCACGGCGTTGTCTGGTCTGGGAGTTGTCCGCGTTTTCGTCTTACATATTTAACCATTTCACAGTGTGTTTTCAGTTTATGAAAGTTAATTGTAACATTGTAGTCAACTAGAAATGCCTTATTCAGCGTAACCGTTGGGTGACAGGATCTCTGACACCCTGTAAAAAGTGATTATAATAGGAGAGATTGTTAACATTAAATCTTACATGAGGTGAATGGAGGTGACATCTCATCAGCAGGGAATGGAACAAGCACATGATGAGATAGTGACATCTGATAAATGTATACTATCTAACACAAGTAATGACAAGAGGTCAACACATGTAATACAGATATATTACGACCAGGGGACATAGTTAGGATTAAATATACTGACATATTTCAATGACAAACTGACAGATAGGCTTTTGCTAAAGACACTTGCTAATCCATCATGACTAATGCTCAGGTGTCCTTGATCTTTCTCGTGTTAAATGACAAAAATGCTCTTCAATCATCTCTCCTTTACTGATTCAATAAGAGCTGTACAAGTCAAATGTTTTACCGACCAGCTTTTTCACGGGACACGTATGAAATCGGGTGCACATAAAAGACAAAAGCGAGCAAGGTTTTTTCCTTTTTGAATGTGTCATGGCACCATTTATTTATTAAACTTATGCATAACCTTCCAACTTGATCATTGTACATATGTTGAACTTCATGACATTAGAATATCAGGCAGTCAGATCAGCAATCGCCAACAGTAGCAGAAAGAAGCAGCGTTTCTGTCAGGAGCTGATACAGAAAAGAGCATCCTTGTAGAAGAGGAATAGGGGGAAACGGGGCAAGATACCCAGATGCAGATGAGGAAGCATGACATATAGAGTGTGGGAGGGGGATAAATAAGCATGAAAGACACTGGGGATGTGAGGAAGAGGATAAGGATGACACCCATAAGTGTTCACAGGGAAAAGACGGGGGGGGGAAGAGTCACACGCAAAGGAGAAGAGGAGCAGACGAGAGGCAAAAATACCACTCACAGTGAGGAAGAAGGAGGCAGCACGATAATGCAACAGGACCAGATCAGAGCCGTGAGACTCTTCATTCTAGTTAACACCACACCTAGAATTTATCTGAAATTCTAGTAACATGATTCAAGAGTTTTTTAACACAATTGGGATCTATCCATCACCAGTGCAACTCTGGCCTCTATCAGTCTGAATATATTTCCTGCATCAGGGTTCGCTAGGCTAGCGTGCTTTGTATGCTAGCGTGCACCCAACACTCACACTAACCCTGTATGACTGAAGCAGGAAAAGCAGCCAAAAAAGGTAACACCATGGCCAAAAGCATGCAAAGCAATGTGGGAAACACTTTTTAAAAAAAAAAAAAAAACGAAAAGAAAAGAAAAGAAAGAAAATAAATACATCTTGGGATAAAAAAAATCTTAATACATTATCTTAAAATTTTCCTTTTCTTGTTTTGTGTTTCATATATATATATTCTAAACACACATCTTTGTACATTTTGGTATAAGTTCTCTTTCTTGCAGGGAAGGTCCGGGGGAAATGGGTGTTATACGGTAGAGGGGGGTGAGGTTTTTTTGGGGGCAATCCCACTTCCCTGATTGCCTTGTGCTGACGGAGAGGAGGGGGTGGGGTGTGGGGGTTGGGGGAGTGGGGTGGGGCGCGGCATCACAACGATGACTCCACCCTTCAAACGTTTCCTGCTCACACTCAAGTCTCTCGTTCTCTGTGGCATCCGTTGGGCGACGGCGATGGAAAAAAAAGGGGGGGCTCAGCAGTGAGAGGACAAGCTTATAGGATTGTCCAGAAAGTCCAGGACACAAGACGTAGGAACAGACTACAAAGTCGGTACTTCCTCTTTGGGACCAGAGCCAAAAGCTGCAGTACAGACTTCCACTATCTCTTATCTGGGGGGGGGGTAAAAAAAAAAAAGAGTCAGATCAGAAAAAGGACAGATACAGGAAGTGATTCATCTATTCAAATCTAGTGACTCATATGTTGAGCGTGACTCAAGATACCTTTGTTTCCATCCGTGTCTGCTGCTGACCTCTCTGGCCTTTGGCGTATTAGATTATTGTACTTGGCCTCAACCTCCTGCAAGAGAAAAAAAACAAACAATTCGCAGTCAGATCAGGACGATAAAAATAACCCCCAATGTCTAAACACATGTTGGTGAGTTGGTCAGTGACTTGTTAGATACCTTCAGATAGTTGAGGTTGGCCTGAAGGTTTCTAAGGTGAGACAACACCTGTCTGCTAAAAGAGGAGAGGCTGCCGGCCTGTGACGTTGAAGAGAACCTCAAGTTGATGCCGGAGTCGGCAGCGCAGCCTTGCGAGGTTCTCAGCTGCTTCCCTGTGGTCGATGCCAAGATGTCGTCGTCCGTGCTGCTCTCCCCGGGGCCGCCGTAACCCTCCAGGACTAAATACCCTGCTGAGAGAATCAAAAGAAGCTATTTAGCACTACTGTTTGCAGGGAGCAGGCAGAGACAAAGGCTACATCCACACTGGTACATTATATTGTTTTAAACTGCTGTTTTAGGGGCCATTTCAGAATCAATCTCTGTCCATACTACCACGCATGAAAACGCATGTCACATGACCATTCACATACACTGAGCATGCGCGTGCCGGTGTAAACAGGAGGCAGCGCTGGACACGGGAATTGATGCAGAGCGCCTCAAATAATAGCTTGCCTCCTGCGCATGTAGGCAGTAGTAGCATTATAAAATGCAGAATGTAATTGCACAACAGCTGCTAGCATAGACGACAAGGTCAGCAACGCTTGTAACTCGTTATCCATATTGAAATGAACCACGGGGGGTCAAAGCTGATGTCGTTTGTTTTCTTCAGGGAGGGACATGTCATGACTGATAAGACCCAATCAAGAAGCGACCGTGGGTGTCTGCGTCATTGTTCTCAAAGGTCTCAGTTTCTGTCCATACAGATTAAAACGCAACGCCGGGGTTTTAAACCTAAAATCAGCAGCGTTTTCAAAAGTCTCTGTTTTTAGGGGCTCGAAAACACCGGAGTATTGTGGTTGCTAAGCATAAATGAAAACATTTTAAAACGAAAACGTATCAGTGTGGATGTAGCCAAAGAGACAGTTATCTGAGTACAATCTATCTGAACTTACAGCGTGATGTCTAAAGACATATCAACTGTCCAGGCTCACCATAATCTTCAGGAGAATCAAAGAAGCCTGTGTCCCCAGAGCCCAGGTCCTGAGTCGGGTCCTCTGTCTGAGAGCTGTTCTTCTCCGAGCCATTGTGGACCATCACCCGTGCGCGGCTGTCTACGGGGGTCCGCAGAGACGTGGTCCTGAGGAGACGTGCCCCCGTGGAGCGTTTGGTTTGCTCTACAGCCTCCTGGGACATCAGCTGGGTCACCAACACCTGCTTTAATGCTGCCACTGAGGGACAGGTTGAGGAAAAAGGGGCTGATTAATAATTCACTGCATGTGTAGCACTTGATTTTGAGTCATCTGTTACTGTGTGCTTACATGTTTTCAGTGCTTCGTCTGCTCTGGAGGGAAACATGTTAAACGAGTCTCCCTCTTTGACATCTTCAGCCACTTGGTAAGGAAGCTCCGGGTCCACAAAACCTTCCTCCTCCTCCTCTTCCTCTGCCTTTACTACCTCAAATGGATTGCTACCTGGTAGAGAGCTCTGCGTCACACCTCTAGGGGCTGGACTGCTCTCTTTATCTGAGGGGGTGTAAATTAGAGAAGGATTATGTACACAGCTGACTCAGGTAGAATATTTAAAGTAACACGGAGGATGTTTCTCCGAGCTACCTGTAGACTGGGTGCTGCCGGTGGACGTGCGGTCCGGGTCTCGACTCAGCCTGGAAACACCCGGCGTAATGATCTCCACACCGTCTCTCTCCCCACTGGCACACAAGCAACATCTCACGTTAGCGACAAGCTCAAAAACCTGAGAACCATCTGATCTGATCAAATTAGAAAGATGACATACTCAGTCTGAGGTAATGGTATGACGCTGTGAGGTTTGACTTTCATGGCATCAGCTCTCTGGGTGATTAGACGCTGCCACCTTGTGCAAAGGAAAAAAAAAAATGATTAGCTCATTTAACCACTGGAGCAATACAAATTCAATCAATCAATCGAAAGGTATGCAGACTTACGTTTTCTGATCTGAAACCGTGGGCGCCATCAGCTCATAGATCTGGGCTCCGTTGTCTGACATGGATAGGACGAAGAAGGACTTGTTGTCTGGCAGGAGAGAGTGTGTAAATAAGGTTCAGGGTGAGATTAATCACACGTTTGCCCTATATGCAAGCCATAGACTTCCTGATACTTTATTCTGGGTTGTATGTCTGGTAGGGCGGCATGATTATGGCCAAAATGATAATCATGATTATCGTAATTATTCATTGCTTTTAGAGACAACATGTTTATATTGCACTTTCACATTAAAATAAACAGAGCACTGCTTTTACTTCCATGTGGTGCTACATCCCTGCTATTATACAAATTAGGGGCTGCATAATGTTGGAAAAAAACTGACATTGCAATACCCTTTTGTAGGCTACATTAAATGCATAAATCTGGTGCACTCTGAGAACAAAATGAGCTAAATTAAGAGACTAGACAAACAATTTTGTGGTCTTGTAAACAATTTAATCATGAACATATCGGTTGTATAGATATGAATGGTTAACGAGACGGGCTCCCTGTTTCAAGACAGGCTGGGTGTGAGTTGCTGACATTGCTGCAGACACGCACCAAGGACAGTCAGCCCGGTTTGAACATCACGCCAGGGGAGCCCCGTCCCTCCCCGCAGAGCGCACAGCGAGCGAGGGGCTGCTGTAAAGCTCAGGGACATAGAGCCAGTCGCGGTGCACGTGGAGGAAATGCCAGCCAGCACCGGGGAGAGGATCCACCCACACCGAGCGGCTGTCTCTCACGCGCCAAGTTGAATCCCACGTGCAGACGGGCAAAACGAGTATACAGTATATTACTCTTCTACTCCGGACTGCAGCTGAAACATTCAGAAAAGTTGTAGGGTGCGCGCACAGCAGCATGACGGCTCCCCAAAACTGAAGCCAAAACATCTCGATCGCCGGTTGGTGGCTGGCTATCAGTCTAGGAGGTGCTTGATTTGATATGCAGCAGAGTTTTCTGTGAGCGGAGCACGCATTTTAAACATCAATATCGCAGGCGATCATGTTCATTTCATTGTGGGAAGCCAAAATCTTGATTTATTATTCGATTAATTGTGCAGTCCTAATGCCTGGAGGTTGAATAGTGAGGGGTTCTTTCGTTCTTTGATATGATCCTGATTTAATCAAGTTATTGTTCCACCATTTTTTGTAAAAATGCAAAACAGAAAAGAGATTGTTAACTGACCTGTGGCCACAGAGCGCACCAGCACAGTGTTGAGTTTAATGATGGGGCTGAAGATACTTTTGGTATCTGCGGTGCCTGTCAGGTTTTTACTGTGACACTTCAGGATCAGACGCTCATCTTGTTTCTGTAGCAGAACCAGGATGTCCTGCAGGAGGAGTGTGTACAACTCTGAAAGGAGACAAAGAGGTGGATTATAGTTTGTTTTTTTTGCAGCAATATCAAAGTTTAATAACGATCAAACTCTTATAATGTGCTGATTACAAACCAATAGTCTTGTCTTTGTTCACTTTCCATGACAGTGGTCCCTCATGCACCATCGATCTCTTGGTTAAATCCAAATTCTGAAGGAGGTAGAAATAAATTAAATGCTTTTTAAGTACTTTCTACTGGTCCGTGGAGCCATTTTCCACATAGCGCTACCTTTCTATCGAGCAGATATTTCATACAGGGTACGTGGGTGTACAACAAGTGAGTGTGCTTTAACTGCAGCTAAAAGGGTCGTGTAGATAACTCACCTTTAGCTCCAGGATCATGGGGTTGTCTGTCTGCTTTAGAGAGGAGAGGTCCAATCTTCTCTGATAGTCCTCCAACCTCTAGAGGAAGGACGGAGAAAATAAGGAGACAGAGGAAGGGGGGTGGGTAAGTAAGCGCTCTTTAAAAAGGAAGCCACTGCCTGGGGAACAAAGAAGGTAGCGAAAAAAATAAATTGTGGTAGAGCAGGAAAAAAAAAGGAAGGACTTAGGATGAGACTGAAGGGGAAGAGAAAAGTCTAGGGGATGGTATGAAATGGAAAGAAGATTTAAAAAAAAGAATCCTACCTGCTTGTCCTCAGATTCCTTCACAGCCTGGTTGACGTGATTGAGGATCTTTCTACAGCACTCTGTTGCCTGCTTCACTTTGTCCTTCTCCGCTACGTTGTCTGAAAGATAATATGACATCAAATAAGACATAAGGGCTCCTTAGTTCTGCAGGGGGTTGTCCGGCAAATTGATATTTCCTCTGTCCATTAGCACATCATCGTTCTCAAAAATTATGATAAAGCAGGGGGGCATTATGTTCCCGTAATAGCTGGTTATACTTTATCGTTAGTGCGTTCTCTCTGTGTGAGACGCCAAACTCCAGCCAAGACTAAATGATGGACCAAATAATGGGTGAGACATTTCCCAAAATGTGCAGAGCCGCTCCAGGACCATTAAAATGCTAATCTCTCCATTTGTCTCTGTAATTCACTCATCGCTGGCGTGTTGCCACGCAGAGCCTTGCTTAAGACTACATTTGGTTCTTTTTTTATCCACTTTCTTCTATCTCAAGACTTCCATTTTTATCTATTGTATTATATTACATTCAGAATATAAAATGCAAACTAGGTATTATTCCCGTATAAACCATTTCCATGGCCACTGGCAACTGGAGTAAATTAGTTTCCATATTGAATTAATTGCCTCATAGGATCTAATTGATTTGAGGATCACAGGAGAGAGAGCTGGATAGCTGAACTTGTCTCATGGAGGTCACATACAGGGGTGTTGCACAAAAACTTATAATTAATTTCTAGTCAAGTCAGGAGAGTCTAAAACGGTTATGCGGTAGCGGAGAGAATTAGTATAATAGCGGTTTGAAACTGTCATTTTTTAAAAGTAGATCACAATTTTCTCTCCCTGTGACGGAGGCGGTGATTGACTAAGTATTCGTGACTGAGTGGAACAGACTTTGAAGTGTCTGAATAAGAATGCAGGAGACGGAGCAGTCTTTGTACCTGCGTGAACTAGAAGTGATTTTGTATGTATGCACAGATCTGTTCTGTGGCTCCTCCTGCAGGCATGTTGACATCATAAAGGCTTCATGCGTGTCTGCTTTAAGACTCGGTCACACATGCGCAAATGCAGCTGAGTGACCATCGTCTGCCGAGGTCGATATTCGTGCTAAAACTTCACCGGGGTTGAACTCCACGCAAATGCGAAGATGCGAATTTCCTTCACCACCAGAAGCAAATGTTTTTTCACCCCTTTCGCTTGCATAGAATGGAAGTGAGTGGGATGGGAATATTAATTTCGCGCATGTGTGACCGTGCCTTTAATCACATCAAGTGCCCGCTATATATAGTACTATACTATATTATAAAGCTGCAGCAATTAGCACCACATCAAAAAGTTAATCTAATAATTTTGATTGATCGATTGAGTCATTTTTTAAAAGCAGAAATGCCAAAAAATATTCAGTATTTTCTGACATTTTATAAAACAAACGATTAGTTGTTTAATCAAGAAAATAATCTAATATCTAATAATCTAATAGAAAAAGAAAATAATCGTTTATTGCAGCTCTTCTATTATCATTCAATATGACTAATATCTACTTGCCACATTGTTTGGTTTAATCAAACATCTTGTTTTGGATCATTATTACATCGTACATCATGCACACAGTTAGTATGTGGAGTCATTTATGCACTGAACTAATAGCACATAAGCTGATTTCAACATGGTTCACTACAAGCTGCTGTGAAGGAGGAACTTTGATTGGTGAGGGAACATTACAGCACCTGTGTACTTGGCGATGTTGTCTAGTAGCAGGGGGTACTTGGTGAGCCGCTGCATCTCCACAGGAATGATGTCCTTAAGCTGCAGTCGGCGACACAGTCTGTTACTCTCTGCCTCCTGCAAAGCAATAAAAAAAAAAATTCAGGATGGGTGAACTTAAGCTGTCGCCAAACAGCCAAAATGCATCTTTTAAGAAGTATAAATGGTGACTGAGCGACACTAAACGTAGCTCAGGTTTTTACTCAGAGAAGTGACATTTCAGCTGAACATCTAGAATTAAACAGCTTGTTTAACTCCTCTTTTTGACACATTCGGAGCATTCGTTCAGTACAGTAGCTAACTTTCAAAGATGAAATCAATTTGCAAAGCTTAATGTCGTTACCTGGACAAACGAAGTAAACCGCGAGTCTTTCTTCTGCTTCGTCTTGATGATCTCCAGAGCGAACGGCTGGTTGCTGCAGAACGTCCCCACCGCCTTCTTGATCTTCTCCTCCTCTCCGCCGCTGAACTGTAACCACCCGACCCAAGACAGGGCGGGACAAGACAGGGACGGACAGAGACGGTGATCAGTCACTCGGTCGATCTGGGTCAGGGGCAGTTGCCATGGAAATGTCTAGTATTTAACCACTACAATGAGCAGCAACTCCCAGAAGGGGGCCAGGCTTAAGACCTCGGAGCAGAGACAGCTTAAGTTTAAATGTAGACTAGATCAATGCTCGACCCCTCGGGGGACCGTTTACCCTACTTATCCCCATAGAGACATTTTAGACAGGGCTGCCAGCTGATATGCAGCCACCTCACATCTAATGCATCACACATGATATCGAGATGTCAGCCAAATCTAGGGCATTGACTGACATAACCATTTACTGGGAAACAGGCTTCCTTTTCACTCGCTTGCTTCCACTGTGATTACATTTCCTGGCAGAGTCGTTCCTTGTCTAAGGCTTTGCGTTTCAGGATTTTAGTGTAGAATTTAACATTAACCCCTTCTCTATTATATTTAAACTGTACATAACCATTTAAATGCAGATATGACATTTCCAAATTAACTGAATTGAGGCTGAAGACAGCAATCTCACGCCAACACCAACATTTTTTTCTCGCTATAAAGCAATTGCAGGCAACATTTCAATTTCTTTGTGCACAATACGTTTTTTTTTTTTTTTTTCCGACCACATCAGTCATCTTGAAATTTATTCAATATAAGAAAATGTTTGAAAGAGGAAATACAATTTCAGCCTGAGAATTGTACTCACCCAGGAGAGCAAGTCGTCTCCTATCTGATCAATTACCGAAGACTCATTTCTCTTCCGAACGGCTGCCATTTGCTCCAGTATTGAAACTGAAATTCAAAGGAGAAGCACCAATGGACGGTCAGCGTGTGTGTGTGTGTGTGTGTGTGTGTGTGTGTGTGTGTGTGTGTGTGTGTGTGTGTGTGTGTAAGATAACAAAGAAGAAGAATGCAACGTGAAAATGTTAGGGCGCTGTTTTACTTGAAACTTTATTTTGATTCTCACTACCTTACTTTTAAAATGTTAATCGTTTAAGAGCAGTCATGCAACGATGAGAAGAATTTTTGATGGATTTCAGGATGTGTGTGTGTTGGTGTGTGTGTGTGTGTGTGTGTGTGTGTGTACCATGCAGCAGTAGAATCTCGTCCAGGTTGGTGAAGATGTTCTTGATGTCGGCAGGAGGCAGGATGGCCTCTTTGGAGAGCTTCTGGTAGAAAACATGGTCCAAAACTCTCAGCATCCTGACATGTGCACGCTCTGTATAAAACAGCTCTGCAGACACAATACGAGATGTTAATTCAAGATGGCAGATCATTTGCACAGCTCAACGTGATGTACATTCGACGGCAGCTTGGGTTGGATCCCAGCAGATGCTCTGCTGCTGCACATCTCTCTCTTCTCCCTTCTACTCACTATATTATATAACACAATAGTCTCTTTAAAGCACATTGAAGGGGGAACCTCTTGTATTCTTTGAAAATAGAATCTGGCTTTAATTAATTATATTATATGAAGTGGTGGTAAGCCCTGTACTCACCGTTGATGACTTCCTGTCTCTTGATTTCCTGAGGCCTGAGACCCGCTAGGACCTCTCGCCCCACCAGCTGCTGCCAGTTCGGAGGGTCGTGCTCGGAGTCTGTTCCCTGGTCGTCCTCACTCTGGACGTCAGCTGCACCCAGTCCGTCAAGCCTGGGGCAAAGACAGAAAGTTAGCTTTTCATCTGGCTACTGAGGTTTCATCACTGCGTATTCCCACTTCTTATTATTTAGATGAATTTAAGTTTGAAAATGATTTGGTATCCTCACCTTCTTATGGCCTTTGGTGTTCCCTCATGGGTTCTACAAAACAATATTAACAGTAAAATCAATGTTAAAAATAAATATTCTCTATGTAATGATGTAGCCTCACTATATGTAGCCAATTCGCAGAAATTTGCTTTACTGCAGCGCCGGTTGCTTGTCCATCCTACAATCCCCCTGCCCCCTTCTCTACTAGCTCCACACTAGGGTATTTTATTTACGAAAAAGCAACAGTACAAACCGTTTTCTGTCAGATGGATGATTATGGCATAAATTAATGAGGGGAAAAAGCTGTTAAGAACATTAATGCTGTTCAAAAAAGTCTGGATAAAATTGCAGTTAACATGACTCCTGCTCTGAACTCAGCTGAGCAATATTATTGTGACTAAGACATTCGCTGAAGAATAAATGTTTTTACATGGATAGATTATCATCAACGACGATCATTAGTCTCGCTTTAGCATTTCCTGGTTATACACACAGCTGCTCAAAGCCATTGCTGCAGCTTGTCAGGCCCCCTCGTCGCATCGCCAGTTTGGTCCGCATCACAGGTCATCCCAGCATGCTTTGTGCAGTTAATCAGTTGCTTCTAATACACAATGAATGGGAGCGAATTTTGTCTCCAGTCGGGCAGCGTATAGTGGGGCTGCACCGTAAGGAAGCAAAAGTGACTGTAAACGCACCTGTCGCTTTCTCTGTCATCCTCTTGCAGTTGGTCCAGGCTGTAAAGGTCAAAGTGCGAAGCGGGGTACGACAACCCATCAAGAGGGTCGGACTGAAGGCCGTCACTCAGCCTGGTGGGGCCTGAGGTCGGAGTCCCACCTGAGAGATAATTAACAAGTTAGAAAGCAGCGCCTGGCCCGTGTCTTTCTTTTACTGACGTGTTTGGTCCATATCTCACCTATATCAGTGTCTCGGCTATTGTCTGAGCTATATGTGGCACTGTTTGGGGACGAGGTGTTGAGGGACATGGAGTGTGTGAGTTCAGAGCCCTCGCTCGACTGGCTGCCTCTTAAACGACCAGCATCCATGTGATCACTTGCCCCCAGTGTAGGCTGAGACAACTGTTTCTGTGGCCGGGGGCGACCATCCAAGGCTTTACCCACTGAACACAGAGAAAAGTGGGGTCAAAATTTGAAAAAAAAAAAAGCTTTAGAAGTGGTGTCATGATTTTGGCTTCACTCAAAAGTCCCAACTCACCTGATGCTGCTTCAATACGGCTGGGCCGACGCTGAGGTCCAAGGATGCTGGGAAATCTGGGTTTCTTCACCTTCTCTTCTCCTTCCTTTTCTGTCTTGATGCTTTTCTGTATTTTATTAAAAACAAGGGAACCGTAAGGTAGATGATAAAAGGAGAGAGAGAAGGGCAAAGTCGCAAGAAGTAATGTTTAAGTACCTTGATCTTGGGAAGAAAGTTGATCCTGACCCGTTTGGACTCCAGACTGCGAGGTTCCTTGACCCTCACACCAAGGTGCTTCATGTATGTATAGATGACATACTGCATTGTAGTGCTAAATCAAAACAAAAGCGACAACACAACATTTTTTAATCATAACCGACAAAACAACAGGATGCTAAAACTCGAAGTGTCCATATTGTCACTTGCACCATATGTCATACCAGTCCTTCTCGTACTATTTCTACACAAACCATCTGGGGTGTGCTGCGACCATATGGCATTTCAAACAAGACTGTTTCAATCAGTCACACTTTTGAATTATTTAATATAAACACACTGCATAAATTACATGTTCTCTTTAAGAGACTGCCCGCGTGTTTAATATGTAAACTGTGGGGGATTTAGAATAGTGCTTGGATGACACCAATATGTTATGCGTTCTTGGCCGAAACATCAAAGACTATATTTTAAAGGTTGAAAAAAAGCGACACCACTGACATATTATTCATTTAGAACAAGAATTGTTTTTAAATAATTCAGTTAAAGGAGTCAAAAAGTCTAATAAAGTAATAATTAAGTTATTTTAGATGATTGTGGGACACATTACAGACTGTAAATGCAATGATGACACAGATGGTTTGAGGGGCCATGAGAGCTAAATGATCCCCGTCATATGCTTTGAGAAATACTCTTCATATCAATCAACCAAACGCTCCACAATACAAGTTTTCTTACCATTTCTCTTCCTCTGTGGTCTGAGTAGTTAACCTATAAACAACACAAAGAAGACAAACTATATGATTGACTGATAAAGGTTAGAAACATTAAGATACAGCATGTCTGTGTGCATGACAGGTGTGTCGTGTAGAGCTGCAACGATACATTGATCAGTTGTCAACTATTAAATGAATCGCTACCTATTTTGATAATCGATTAAATTCTCTGATTCCACCTTCTTAAATGTGATTATTACACAGCTTTGCTGAATACTCGATTGTGATCGGTCAATCACAGCGTTCTACTGTTTGTTATTTCTTTATAGCAGACCGCTGCTATGTATAACAGACCGTTGCTATGAGTGCAGTTCTGATGTCGGACTCTGGTGGACCGTTTTCGTGTCAAATTATTGATTTCTTAAGCAAGTAGCTGTGTAATAAGAGGGAATATGTGCAGCTAGCGGGCTATTGTTGTGAAATAAACTCCTTCAGGGCGATGCAAGGGGTGTTGCATCACCCTGTCGGAGTTTATTTCACAACAATGACTGGCTCGTTGTACATTATCCCTTACATATTTTCTGGTTTCTTTACTCCTCTATGACAGTAAACTGAATATATTTGAGTTGAGGACAAAAGAAGACATTTGAGAATGCCATCTTGGGCTTTGAGAAACACTGATCGACATTTTTCACCATTTTCTGGCATTTTATAAACCAAACAACTAATTGATTAATTGAGAAAACAATCGATAGATTAATTGACAATGAAAATAACCGTTAGTTGCAGCCTTGGTGTCATGTAACTGTGTATGCATGTGCTACTTACAGGATGTCCTCTATCTTGGTGATGATGTTTTCAGCATACGAGCGCTCTCGCTCCAGAGTGACCCGGTCCCTGACTCTCTCTTGGTCCAGTCTGGACAGCTCTACTTCAGCAACTGTTAGGCCCATACTGCGCTTCTGCCTACATGTGCCAAAATATACTGCGGTTAGATCGATAACACCTTTTTTTCAAATTCTCAAGTTCCGCAATTAATCTGGAACCTACCAAACGAAGGAAAATAAAAATTCAGAGCCGACAAGTTTACCTGAAATCTTCAAGGTTCTTCTGGATGTCGGGGAGCAGAGAGTCCTGCAGTGTTTGAACGTGATGTCTGTTTATTTCCTCTGGGATCAGTTCTGTCCGCCGGCGTTCTGCAAAACACATGCACACACACACACACTCACATATACTGTACGCCAAGTCTCTAACAGGATTATGTCAAGTGCACACTAAATAGGCGCTGCTAAGGTTAAGCAATACTTTCCAAACCATCAGAGCATTTGATTTCTTAACACCTTGGTCGGGAGTGTGCCTGGCTTACAAGGACTGTGTAATGAGGATGGCCAAGAGGATGAAGTGAGCCAACAGTAGTCCAAAAGGTGACCGTGACAAAAGAAATTGCCTACTCAAAAGGACACTGGGAAGACAACCAAATGAAGCAAAAGCACAGCGTGAAATACGTACCGAGATCAGTAGAGATGGATTCAGGAACAGCAACTTTCAAATTCTGCAAAAAAAACAAAAAAAAGAAATGAGTGAACACACTGAAGTTCAGCAAAACCCTTTCAAATTATATTAAATGTCAGTTTGAGTGCAGATCATAAATTAAGGCGCTCATAATCATGTAATGGCCTATGAATGATGTAATAGCCAATTAGTAACAACTATATCACCTTATTCCAACTTGTAAATGTGACTTAGGGTTAAGAGGTTTTTGATCACGTTCCATGTTTTGACAAAAATATCATTATTGGTGTTTCAGATTGGAGTTTGCACCTTGGACTTAAAGACAACAACCACAGATATTGGGGCTGTCCTTGGTGTAATTATCAACCCTGTCTCCTACAAAATGACATTCCCATACAACTAAACTGCATTCTCAATTATGTTTGGAGGAAAACATACTTTGTCCCGGATTGCATTGTAAATTGAAACAAAACAAAACACAACAAAAAAACGCAACAATGGTATAGCTTAAAATTACTACATAAGTGAGCGTTGACTTTTAGTTTCACGTGGGACATGAACAGCGGTCTCCTGGGGCAAAGTCCAGTGTTTGTTTGACCCATTCCACCACTACTCCCACCCACCCTTAGTGGACTTTCTTGCTTATTATACTCTTTATTAGCCCGGTAACGTTATTATTCCACATAACTTTCATTAATGGTGTCGCTCGTTGTACTCTGTCACCCGCTGCAGCCTTCCATGAACAATTTGTGATATGTCAAAGACCAATGTAATCCACGACAAAATACATTTCCCTCCCAACATAGCTGAGAATGCAGTTTAGTTGTATGAGAATGTAAATTTTAGAAGTCATTTTGACAATGTGGAGACATGCCATGTCTTACTTGTTTTTGTCAAACAGTGACGTACTGTGTGCATCTTGTGTGACAGACAGACAGGTGAATATTGGATGAGTCTGGCCTGTTTCACTGTGGGGGACAAAAACTGTACTTACTGCTCCGCGGTCAATGAAGAAGGTGTGGAGGTCCATGAACACCCGTCTGGTCTCTTTGGAGTTGGTCTGCTTGTAGAAGTCAGCATGGAGGTAGCACAGCTGAGGACACAAGAAAAAAACAGTGAGCTGTAGTGGCGGCATGAAAACAGGAAATTAATACATAAAAAGAGTTTAACAAGGTGTGAGGAGAGAGGGTCTTACCACAGGAGCAGGGTCGAACTGAGAGATGACGTAGTGAAGGAAGGCTGCGAGGTGGGCGGGACGAGACTTGAGCTGCTCAATACTGTTAAAGGTGTTACACTGGCCGTTCGTCTGAAACAAAATCAGTACAGCAGTTTGCACGCTTGTCGACTTTGCTAACTTCAAATGTGACACGAGTTTAAATTATATTATTTACACCTTGCTTGCAGAGAAAAGTTTATAATTACAGCATCACGCTTTTTATAAAATATTTTGAATATGAAAGCTGTGTTTAGTATTTCGATTGACATAGATGTTAAGATCGCCCTGTGGTAAAATACTGTACCTGCTCCTGGTCTGAATCAAAATAGTCGTCCTCAGCTCCGATTATTTGCGAGACAAGGCGGGAGGAAGAGGGACTGCTGACTGTGGTAGGGGACAGAGAGTCCTGGGGAAAAGACAGTGGTACAGTGTGGAATTAGTGTTTTTCATAAATACTTTCTCCATCTGGACATTTATAACCCAACTGATCTGGGGTATACTTGCACTGACAGATTATTCATCAACATGCAAAATTCTCTTTCTCAAGTTTACACCAGGGAAAGGGAGTGATAAGTACATTTCTTATAGTTACCAGGTCAGTGGCGTCCTCTGCCTCTGGAGAGTGGCAGGAGTTGAAGCTGTTCCTGGGTGTGCTCTTTGGACTGGGGCAGGATGACTCTCTTGGGTAAAGGCTCTCTGGAGATCCAGGCCCAAAGCGAGATATCTGGAGGTGGGATGGAACAAAATATTAGATTCTGAATCAATCTCAATTTAACAAAAGAAATTTCCAGGGTTGAACCAGCATTGATTTTGTGTCTGAAAGGGCTAACCCCTGTTGACCGACTTGGCTTTACAACCCAGGTCTGGAGGTGGGTCAGGCCAGGGCCGGATCAGGATCGATTTCAATGTGAACGGCACGCACCAGGGTCGCTAACAAACGGGGCAGGACAAACCTACTTGGTTGTAAATGGGGGCACACAGTCGTGACGCAATTGTCACAGGTCTCTGTAGCTCAAAGAAACAAACGGTGCGACGGCAGCAGGAATGTTTTCAGATACATTGGCGGTGAACGACGGCCAATTTGAACAACATGGATGTGTGGCGAGATTTTGAGGTGCGGGAGCTCCTGCCTGTCCACGTTGAGGAAGAAATAAGCTGTAGACGGACAACATGTATACGAACATAACAAGGCTGCTGAACAAGAGAGGCATCTGCCTTACACAGACACAGAAATATACCGTGCAAGCCAACCCCCTCACGGTACCGCCAGCTGTGAGCGCATCTGTTTTTAAAGCGTGT
>CAKAOI010034313.1:0-103434 GCA_916701655.1 Sebastiscus albofasciatus | reverse complement strand
AGGATGTAAACTCCAGTCTCCTGGGTGAAAGTAATTACTGCGGTTGCTAGAGGTCGCTGTTGTGTTCTTTTATACCTTCTTTTGGTGATCTACCATGTGAATAGATAAAACCTACTAGTGGGTGTAGTAGGCCCCTACTGACCCACATCTATGGGGCTTATAGTGACTGATAACGCCTATTTAATGGCCTGACAACAGTCTAATCGACTGACTTGAACTCGCCTTTATGTCCTCCCTCATTCCTCTATATACTGTAGTTCTATACTGTTCTTTCCCGACCTTTATTCTACGTCTGTTTACTGACAACCTGTTTCTGCGGCTGGCTGTGGGGGTAGAAACACACTCTGCAGCCTTCTGCAGCTTCTGGTTACCTTGGTGTTTGAGGTCATGTTGCTTTTGTTCCATCACCTCAATGTCAAGTGAAAGAATCATCATCAAGCAGAGGAGACACATTAGACTGGAAGTTTTTGTCTCTCTGTTATTCTGAGAAGCCAAAAAACTACATAATGAAAGGAAAATATGCATTAATGTTTTGTTACTGAACGACATAATGAACACACCCACACAACACATTTTTCTCGTTGACTCCCGTTGTAACTTGAATAAGACATTGGTCCAATTACCCAACAACCCTCAGAGGTGTTTATATATCTGGGCTGAATTGACACTGATTTGTCCCTCCCATTAGCTTCTAATACTAAAAGAATTACACTGCAGCACAAATCTTCAATAAGTCCCATGTAGCCTCCTGTACCTGCCTGCTAATGCTTCGGGCTGTTTTTGACTTTGGTTTTAGAAGCTCTGCTGCAGTTTAGAGGCAACACAGTGGGTATATTCCATCTCACATAATCCCTAAAGAGCGAGTTTATTTCTAGCCACATTAGTGGTTCTGAGGGAGACTGCAAGGTGAGGGTCACAGAGACAGAGGAAGGCATCACTAGGCTAGCTTTTGGTCACTGCCTATTTGTATTGTAGAAGAAGGTAAATAGAGAAGAAACATGCAACACAACTGTCCTTGGAAAACTCTCTAATGCAAACCTCTATTTAGTTTTGATAATATGTGATTTGAAGCAAGCTATTTCCTCCCAAAATCATATTATCCATTATGAATATTCAAACAACTTCTCTTGAAAACCAAATGGATCCAATGTCAAGTTACTTTTCCATTTCTTTTCAATTCTACCTCAAATTCTGGCACATTATCCCGCTTATTACACGGCTACTTACTTAAGAAATCAATAATTTGACACAAAATGCAGTCCGCCAGAGTCAGACATGAGAGCTGCGTCCATAGCAACGGTCTCCTATATTAAGATATAACAGAGCGTACAATGCTGTAATTGACCAAATCAGAATCGAGCATTCAACAAAGCCGTGTAATAACCATAATTAACTTTGTGAAGCAAAATTAATCTTGCGAGTTAATTTCCGCACAAACCACATCTGGCTTCCATCATACTCACATCATATCAGCATATCATATTGCCCTTTTACTTGTTGAAAGTCAGCACACACACACACACACACACACACACACACACACACACACACACTACAGTTTGCTGTCATAACTCCCATTCAACACCGTCAGATTAAAAAGAAATCGTTAAATGTATATGACGCAGAGTGATTAAGGTTTTAATCTCATGAAAAAGACAATGTTGGAAGCACTTGTAGTTGATGCAGCTAAGATATATATTGTCTTTTATCATATCTTTATTCATCTTCTTCTTCTGTGAAACTACCATATGAATTATTTCTAAAGAGTACAAGCAGTAAATAAACAAACACAGCCGTCAGAGAAAGAAAGAAGGATTGAAAGATAAAAGCAGCACGAGGACATCAGTTTGAAAAACATTCTCAAAACCTCATAAAGCGGCTTCACTTTAGATAATATCACATTCATGAATACTGATTTCATTATTTTGAGCAGCTTTTATAAAGTGTTCATGTTCACTTCCAGGAAATCAGTCTGACACATCATCAATATTTTAGTGCTTTCTGGGAAGACATAAATCAGACACCAGGGAACTGACCACACATGGCTTTGTGGACACACAAGATGTGTTTGTTGACAGGTCATCGAGACGAGGAGGAGGAGGACGAGGAGGAAGAGGAGGAAGAGGAGCAGGAGGAGGAGGAGGAGGATTTTGCCTCATGAAATAAACTACATGTCAGTCTATGTAGTGACGGAGCAGAAAGGAATTTAAACATTTATTTTGGTGGAGGTGAAAGAGACACTAGAAGTCGCTGACATCTGAAAAGCACCGAGGCACATTTTGGAATTACAAAAGATCACTCTGTATTTACAAAAAATACCTAGAGTATAATCAATTCCTCCTTTCTTTTAAAATAGTATAGTAAGTATTTTACTAGTACCTGATTTATCCAATGCGGCTGTATTACTAAAGCTCTGTCCACATGTTTACAGCACTTCATTCGTGTGGAAGTATGTGGCCGCTATAAGTGATGCCATAATGTCACCGGGGGCGACTGTTGTCTGGGTCAACAGGAACTGGAAACAGAGCAGTGGACAGACTCAGGCTTTCTACTAAAATCCTAATAATCAGTATGAAACCCACACAAACCTGCCAACGTTTAATGTTTAACTTTTCCTCTCAGATCCTGTGCTGATAACAGCGAGTGTTGGGAGTGTCGGGAGTTTGATGACGTAATTACAAGATGTCCCAGGTGATGCAAAAGCTCATGTTGTCAAAATCCCTTGACTACATTAAATTCTTAAACTAATGACATTCCTGTCAGCCTCGGCTGTACTTTGTGTTTAGTGCTAATAGCATTCAGCTCAAAGCACCACTGTGCCTAAGAGCTGCTAGCATGACTGTAGGCTCTATGCTTGATTTTTTTTTAGTTGTTAGTTGTTGCAAGTTGCTAAAACAATGGGAAAAATAAATGAAAATAATAAGGATGGGGTTTGTTGCAACACATCTTAAACACACACTCCTGCTTTGAAATCCTCGGACGAATCCCACCCTCCAGGGCTGAGAAGTGAAGCCAATGCTGAAGTGTCTTAAACCTGTATTCTCTCTACCAGCCAGCAGGGGGCGACTCCTCTGGTTGCAAAAAGAAGTCTGATTGTATAGAAGTCTATGAGAAAATGAGCCTACTTCTCTCTTGATGTATTACCTCAGTAAACATTGTAAACAGTATATAAATGTTATATGATTTTGTAATTTGCTGCACATGAATGAAGACCGACAGAGACTGAAACGCATCGCCAACCACAAGTAAAGACAGTAATAACTGTTTTTAACAAATATCCGGCATGGTGCAAAGCTTCGTCTTGTGACGTTCAACCCATCTGAGCAGCGTTGCGGCTTTATTCTTCATTTGTGTTGCACTGCAGCAAAACAACAAGCCGATCTCAGCTGAAACTGAAACCATAGTTTTCAAGATTAAAATAAAAGCCAAGAATGAATTCTCTTGCCGATTGTGGTCGGCACAAAGAGGAGCACTGAGGGGATCAGAAGGAGGAGGAAGAGGAAGAGGAGGAGGGAGGAGGAAGAGGAGGAGGAGGAGGAGTGGGTTGCCCCTTGTGGTTAATTAAAGCAGAGAGCTGTGCCCTTCTCCACCCCACAGTGTCTTTTCCTCCCTCTGCCAGGGGGGGGGAGACACAGGACGTCTATCCATTTCAATAATGTATAAGAGAAAGTTGCTTCGGTAAACCAAAGCCAAGATACATGCGTGCTGCCACTCAGCACGTCTGAAACAACATACTGAAGCCGAGATGCTTTCTGTGTCGTTCATCATCGCCTGACCACCACTCTCCCTGAATTTAGAAAAGGGTCAAAGTTTTGCAGATACCGTCTCGCTTTGCAGTTGCATGCGGTGCCACAAGCCTGATACAATAACAGGAATATATAATACGATCACAGCAGCCTGGAGTCTTTGGACCGTGACACCAAAGTGGCATTTTCCTCACACGGATTTCTTTCTCACCTGCACCCGACTAGACTCTAGAGTGGGAGAAGAGGCGCAGTAGGGAGCGCATCGGTGTGTCAGTAGCAATTAAACCATAGAGTCAAAACCGTGTGGCAGAGAGCGCCTCTTTCCACACTTTTACCAAATGATGCTCATAGAACACAGTTTTTGTGGATGATGCATTGGACAAATTGACTTTAATACCACAGACTGTGTATAAGAAGTGGACGTAGTCACCGTGACGCCACATACTGGTTTGTGGACTGTCGTTTTGAAGCCTCGAGTTTGGCATTTTGGCCGTCGCCATCAAGTGACACGAGAGGGTGGAGCCAAGTACAACCGAACAGCTGAATAAGACATTTTTCATAATAATAAGACTGAATAAGACAACTCCCAGACTGGACAACGCCGTGGTAGCGACCTGTCAATCACAAGGTAGCCCCGCCCTAAAGCATCCCCTGCTTTATGGTCTATCTGACTCTAAATGGGACCATAGTTTACTAAATGAACATCATGCTGTATTGAAGAAGAATCCCCGAGAGATGATTGCAGTCAGAAAATGCTCATACTTAGCAAGTTATGTTTGTGGATGAACCAAACTTCACATATAAAAAAAGCTAATAATAATAAATTTACTTAGAAACCTCGACGATAGATAAATACAATAGACATCGGGGTGTAGAGAAAATGCCTAAAAAAAAGCTGGAGCTTGCACGTAATGTTGTCTGTTGTGGACGTTGTGTGTGTCCTCTGTGTTTGTTGACTCGTAGAGACATTTAAGTGAAGACTAAACTTGGACTTTCTCCCCCCACCACGCATGGAGATCCTCTCCTGATGGCAGCCGCTGTCTTCTTTAATCTAAACACAGCGCAACTCAGCCAAACACCTCGCCGACGCTGCTGTTAAACAAGCATTACAATATGTGCGTGTGTGTGTGTGCGTGCGTGCGTGCGTGTGTGTGTTTGTGTGGGAGGAAGGTGCTGACGGACGACTGACAAACCAGAAGAAGGTCCCAGTATCACCACTTCTCACACTCCTCCATCTGTTTTTCTCTACATTTCACTAAACTCCCTTTCCAGGAGCTGTCAATCAATGAGCTCCAGCAGCTCCCCTTCCAGCCCACTGTAGACCAATTTGAGGAGAAGCAGAGACGTGATAATGAAGCGGGAAACGAGAGCAAGAGAATGTGTGAAATCTATAGGACAGGATGATGATTATGCTGCACACGGCAGAACTTTTTATATCCGTCTCTTCCTCTCAGAATGCAGAGAATGCAGCTGGAACTTTAGGAGCTCTTTCAACACAATCAAGACTCGACAAACAAGATTAATGTGATTCTTACTATAATTGACATCTTTTCATCAGTTAGCAGGCTTGTCTCTGTGTGAGCGAGTGCATCATTTCATGCAAGTCTTTGTAATTGATATAAATCTTGTGCTCCAAATGTCAAGCTGCTACTTTTATTCTCCCTTTGTACGCACAAAAATGCAAAAAATGCACACGGAGAAGCAGCTTGAACAGCTTTACAAAAAATGTATCATGCCAGTGATTTTATTCCTTCTGGTCAGGGCTGCAACTATCGATTATTTTCATCATCAATTAATCTGAAAATTATTTCTCAAATAATGTGATTAGTCTATAAAATGCCAGAAAATAGTGAAAACAATTATATTTACAGTTTCCAAGAGCCCAAACTATAAATGACGTTCACAATCGTAGAAGACTGAATACCTGCAAATACTCACATTTGAGAATTATGGTATTTTTTCTTTAAAAAATGTCTCAAAACAATTATTCTGTAATCAAAATTGCTGACAATTAATTTATCTTTGCAACTCCACTGCTGGTGAATTCATCTCTAGTAGTGGTTCTCAAACTTTTTACACCAAGTACCACCTCAGAAAATATTTGGCTCTCCGAGTACCACCATTATGACCGATGTTAAAATACAGTAGCTCAGGCCTGCCCTAGTCAGCAATGCACAGTTCACGCAGGAGGCAGATTTATTCCTAATAATATTAGTTATTGTTGACTGTTGTGCTGAGGGGTAGCACTAGAGCTGGCACTTAAACTCTGCCATAAAATTAAGAGTTCCCGTTTGGAGCCACGACTGCAGTGTTTTTGAACCCCTCATCATTTTAGCTACCTCCTACTGCTTACTATCTTGTCATCACAGTTTAGCTTGTAACTAATCGTGGATGTTTGCACGCACTACTACCCAACTACATAGCCGCCACGTGGCGTGGGTAGTAGCGCGTGCATTTTTTTTTTCAAAATAAAAAATATTACAGCAATGCCAAAACTTATTTTAAATCCCATTCCAATGATCTCATGCTTAAGATGTTTTCATTTGCAGTAGTATTTTGATATTTTTATATGTTTTTAAATTAATCTTATTTCATTTTTTACAAATATTTCAGAGATTTCTCCGCGTACCACCAGTGGGACACGTACCATAGTTTGAGAACCACTGATCTAGGGATTCATCATTTTACAAAAAAAAATATCAACTGCATTTTTGTCCCATTTTCAGCAGCACGAATCAAGAACAATGTGTTTGTTCCTCAGGACATGCGAACATCACTCTATAAATAAAGTAAACCTCCAAGCAGGAGCAGTAACGGTATAAAAACACTGTTGCTGTCTCTTTGTTGTCTCTCTCTAAAGTCCCCCCATGAAAAGGGTGATCCTTCCTGGCCTGATGGACTAGAACCATGACGGTGCTCAGTGATTTGTTTGTGTTTGCTCCCCAGAGGAGCTGAGAGAGGAAGTGATGCTCGGAACCAATGAGCTGTTAATGAGGACGGGGAAATCTGATAGCATAATGACAATAAACTTTTGGCTGTTTGTTTTTCATTACGATGAAGCTGTTCTTTCTTTTTCTTTATAGGCATTGTATCTATTAAGATGGATGGATGGATTATATTGATTCCAAATTGGGAAATTGATGTGTTACAGCTGTTACAGTTATCCAAGCAATGTACAGGAACAGTAAATATCATATACATTAGCAAAGTGTGCAAGGTAGGCTATTAGTAGTGATGTCAGTACAGATGTAAATAATAACTGTATTCATTATATACACTTTGCAATCAACCAATAGCACACCATGCCATGCATTCCAAGAAATAAACTGCCTATGTGAAAGTTTTGTATACCCTCTTTATACCCTCCCTGATTACTACCGGTGTACACCGTGAGATCATGTTATGGTTTAAGGTTTGACCAGAAGTGTCAGTAAGGTTTCTGCCTTGACGTTAGAGGCGTGGAAGTGTATACAGTATATAATCCTGAGTGTTCACTGCCCTCCAGTGGTCACATGTAGATACTACGTCTCCATATTCTTCAGTGTAAATAATACAGCTGGAGAGAGAAATTACTGTTACTTTAAAGTAATTGTACTGCAGTAAAGTTAAAGTACTTGTGTAAAACATTACTACAAAGTAAAATAGTAAGTCAATTAAAAATGTACTGTGCAATGGTACTGTTACATTTTTAAAATGGAAATTGGGGAGGGGAGTTATGATGATGCAGATACTGTTACTCACTCTAGTAGGTTCAGCCCCATAGGAGACATTTCATTGTAGTGAGACCATTCTTTGAAATTTGCCCTCACTGTATAAAATGACCTGTGGTGACCTCTAGGATAATCACAGCCTCAGGAAACTTTACAGTCACAAACTAGAGACCTAGAGCATTCAGAGGATGGATGGATCAAACTAGAGACCTAGAGCATTCAGAGGATGGATGGATCAAACTAGAGACCTAGAGCATTCAGAGGATGGATGGCTTTCCTAGCTAGATTGACAATAAGGGGGTTTCTGAGCAGTTTACACAACAGAAGTGTTCGCCATCCAATCGTCGAAAAATGCAATTCTTGCAGAAATCTCCAAAATGTCAAAAGCGTTCAAACCCAAATCACAGCATGGCTTTTTCTATGGTGTACCTCAAGGTCTTGGTGTCTTAATGTGGTATTTTGGAGGGATTATTGATCATTTTTATCAATTCTTGAGTGGAAAAAAATGGTTAAATTTAGCACCAAATCTGTGAAACCAATGATATCAACTCAAAATTGCTGCAACTTCACATAATAGAGCATGAAGATGACCATCATATACTTCTATCATAATGTTCTAAACCCTTATTAAATTAATTTTAAACAATTAATTAATGTTTATTTATGACTAGAACAACTTGACACACAGAGCTGAGCAGCATCTCAAATTAATCTCCAGGTTTCCAGCTTTCAGATGATGTACACCACTTCTATGTGACATCTACTGTTGACCTGCTATCTCCCCCTAAAGACCCTCTGGACTCCCATAAAGAAAGACTAAAACTGGTCTATTGTGGGTCTCAAATCTTTAGGCTGCAAAATAAATGGCGTGCATCGATCAGCAACACGTGCAAACCAACAGTAAATCCCTTCAGACTGTAGATGACACTTTGCAGCTTGTTCATGCAACTGATTATCAATTATAAATATACAACCACCTTCCTATGTATAATGAACCAAAACAGAGATAAAACAACTGCGCAACAGAAATAACCGACATAAACAAGCAGCATTAAGCTACATGTGCCTCCTCTAAATAACGTGACACTTAATCAGCAGAATAAAACATCAAACTCCACAGCAGCAGCAGCAAACACACATCACAGCTAAAGGAGATGACTGCACAGCTTTTACACACTTTCTCATCTGCAGAGTGAGCTGAAGGAGTGTGTTGCTGTTGGACTCACCTGTCTGCATGTCTTCAGCACAGCAAAGTGTCCTCATGGCAGTCCTCTCTCTGTCTGTCTCCTCTAATCCACAGAGTTTAAGCTGAATGAGGATCTGCAGTCACATCCTGCAGCAGAGACCCAACACACCTCAGTGCAGGTAGAGAGACCCAACACACCTCTGAACCACTGCAGGTAGAGACCCAACACACCTCAGTGCAGGTAGAGAGACCCAACACACCTCTGAACCACTGCAGGTAGAGACCCAACACACCTCAGTGCAGGTAGAGAGACCCAACACACCTCTGAACCACTGCAGGTAGAGACCCAACACACCTCAGTGCAGGTAGAGAGACCCAACACACCTCTGAACCACTGCAGGTAGAGACCCAACACACCTCAGTGCAGGTACAAAGACCCAACACACCTCAGAGCAGGTAGCAGTCTCTCAGTGGAGGCAGACATCACCTGGAGGATGAGCACTTTAGCATTTGAGCATTTAGCATGAAGTTAGCTGATCACAGTGTGCACCTGTGGAGGCTGTTCTCTTAATCCATCCATCCATCCATCCATGGTGGAGGCTACCTGCTACCTGGTGGTGACGTCACATCGTGGGGTGTGTTTGATTTGTGTCACTGACCGTGCTGGCCGGGTGGAGCCAGTGGAGCATTAAATCAGTGATTCATTAAAGGGCCAGTGTGAAGGATTTCAGAGGATCTAGGCTATTAGTATTTTGTAATCTAATATTCATAACTATGTTTTCATAGAATCGTTGTGTTTTCATTAGATTACAATGAGCCCTTCACATCTCCACAGGGAGCGGGTCCTCTTCACAGAGTCATAGGCGCAGTTGGTTGGGGGTTCACAAAGAAAATCTAGAGGGAATGTAATGAGTACAATGCAGAGGTGTAATGTATTGGGATGTAATATGTATGTGAATGTGTAATATGTAATAGAAAGTGCATATTTAACGATGTGTGGACAGAGTGTCCGATGTTATTAGGCTATAAGTAAATAAAAATACCACAAATCTAGCTTCTTATCTTTTTCTTATTCTGTCAATATAAAGACACAACAAGGACGATATTATTCATCATTACAATGAATTATTATTAGTTATACGTTAAAAAGAACTATAGATGCATTTCTGGGGGGTTCAGTGAGGACCCTGAACCAACACAAACTGCGCCTGTGCACGGAGTCCGCCATGTTGCACCAGCTCCTTCTTATTCCCAGGGTGTCAAATACTAACGCTTTGTCCCGGCCGTCATCGGTGTTAGATACCGACACACCCTTTAGCGTTGGCATGAGACGCACCGAGCTTCCCTTTAACTAACGGAGGCAGCGAGTCGTGCCAGACGCTGCTGATTTGCATAAAGTATCCTAAAGCATCGTCCACACTTGCCAACCCTCCTGGGAGACTCACGCTTTTCATTGCCCTCTCCCAGGTTTCCTCCCGGGGTCGCACTTCTCCCGTTTTCCTCCTGATTTTCACATATTTTTTTCCTTTTCGTCATCTCAACCTGTCTCTGGCACCGTACAGCGTATATAAGCTCTACTGTTTCCACCTGGACAACGATGCAGCTATGCCTATGTCGTTTCCTGGCGGAAGAGAGCTGCTCACAACCATGGATATACTGGATATACTGTATACGCTTGCGGTTTGAGCTGCGCTCGCCGCACGTTACATCGTGCAGAGCCCAAAGTTGGGCTTTGCTAGATGCAGTGAAAAGCCGTCGTGATGCGGCACAACCCAAATGGAAATACCAGGTGTCAGAGCTCAGTGTTGCCGTTGTCACGTTGTGTCTGAAAGGACCTTCAGTGAGAGAGAGACGGAGAGAGAAATGGAGAGAAAGAAATACTCAAACAGGAACAAAAAAATAATAAAAACAGATGATTTATAACAGAGATTCACACAAGGGAGGCAAATTATTCAGTTTTCTTTCGTGAGAATTAAAAGTGAAATTAAATGTGGGCCTATTTAACAACATTGTTTTATTAAAACATTTTTTTTAAAAATCACCAGTGGCTGGAAACAAAGTCTCTGAAACTCCCATTTCTCTGTGGGAGGACCCCCCCAGACTCCCTCGTTTTGGTTTAAAAATCCTCCCTATTTTGTTCAAAGGTTGACCCCGTCTCCCAAATCACGCCGCCACGCTACCAGAATGCATTGCACAGCTGCTTACATACACAATGAATGGGAAGCGTGGAAAGGCGGAGGCTGTGGACACGTAGTATGAGAACAGACACACTAACATCATCAACCGTTATCACCAACCCCGGAGCCCCTCAGGGCTGTTTCCTCTGTCCCTTCCTTTACACCCTACAGCTCCACCTTTACATCCGACCACTCAGAACGCCTGTTAATGCCAGGTCTGAACGGGGCCTTATTCGCTCTCATCAGCGATATTATGTTCTGCTTTCGCAGGACGAGAACCTTGTATTGTTAAATTACAGCCCCCTCGTTCACACCCCCGTCTCCCCTGTCCCTTCCTGTTATTGAGTTATTGATCTGTCCTTAGAGCATGTCTGGAGCCAGCTATCACACTCAACTTTGGTCAGTATTTTTCCCGTGTTTGACATCCTTGAGTCTCATTTTAGATTAGCCATGGGTTCATTTTCTACTCAGCGTTAGATATTAAACTACAAATCAGGTTTGACTGACTTTTCCTTCAAGTACTGAGAAGCCACAAATTGCATTTTCTGGATGACCAGCTGGGTGTCTTCGGGGGAAATCCCAAGATGCCACACAGCTCGGATCGAATTTCCAAAATAAGGGACCATGCGAACCCGCACCCCCTGACCCAGCGCCGCCACCTCTCCCTCGCCAACCTGATCCATTTGGGCACAGAACTCAAAGGGGCATAAACCGGGCTGCAGACGGAAACTCACGATGTTTGTCTCTACGGTGGTCATGTCGATACAGAAGAGAGGAGGGTCGCAGTCGAGCAGAGCTGGGAGAAGTGAAGAAAAGAAAAGAAGTTACGAGGAGGCAGTTAAATGAAGTTTTATTACTAAGTTGGGGAACAAAGACCAGGCCTCATACACATCCCATTTCCTCAGCTTTCACATCCCTCGCCCAAACTCACCCCTTTTTTCTCTCTTGTTTGATTACAGGAACCACCGGGGGCTGACAGAGAGACGTCTTCCCCAGACAGAGTCCCGACTCCCCCGGTTCCCTCCGCCTCCAGCCAACACCGATCCATCATCGCTCTTCTCCATCCATCCTTCTACAACACCTCTAGCCCTCATCTTCCCACCTGCAACCCTTCATCCCTCCACCCTCATCCCTTCATCCCTCAACCCTCATCCCTTCATCCTCCTTCTTAACCCTTTCCTCCCACATCATCATTTCTCCCCTCCATCTCAATACATAATAAACTATTCCAAACCCATACCATTACTGCTGTGGTCTTTGTTGGTGAATGAGTTAATATTCATAGACAGAAATATGAGCTTCTCACCTTGAGCAAAGGTTCTAGCATTGCGGTGATCCTCCTCCAGTCTCCCCACCATCTCCAGTAAAGACAGTTTCCCAGCTGCCGCCAGCATAGCGGTCTTCAGCATGTCCCCACCCAGGGCTTGACGGCACCGTACCGCCTGGGCTATGAAGTCTCGGGGTCCAGCCAGCATGGTTCCCACGGGGGCACCCAAACCCTGTTACATTGGAATTTAGTTTTATTTAGTTTGTCTACAAATTCTCTTCCATCTGTGTGTGTGTGTTTGTGTTTTGCAGTCTCACCTTGGAGAGGCACACGTTGACGGTGTGTGTGTGCTGCAGTATGGTGGGTAGAGGCACCCTAAGGGCCACAGCAGCGTTCATCACCCTGGCTCCGTCCATGAAAACTGATAGACCGTACCTATCCGCCAAAGCACGAACCTTATAGATAGAAAAGACAAACCTGTGAGAGCTGCTGCATTCTCCATTCTGCTGTAGTAAGGCAAGTATCACAGCTGCTTCCACATGTTGAAACTACGGCTGTCAATTCAAATATTTAAGCACAAATGAATCACACATTTTTTATCTGATCAAAATGTACCTTAAAGGGAGATTTGTCAAGTATGTAATACTCTTATCAACATGGGAGTGGACAAATATGCTGCTTAATGCAAATATATGTGTTAGAGCTGTCAAAGTTAACGTGATAATAATGTGTTAACAAAATTTGTTTTAACGCCACAAATTTCTTCAACGCAACTTGCGATTTTTAGGTTGTAGTGGGATCAGTTTTAAAGCCAGAGTGAAGATACTGGCATCATATGAAGCTAGAAAACCTGATGAATCCATCGGTACCAACCATGTCATACTAGCTTGTCGCAAAAGAGGCTAAATAATGCTCTAAACTTACGCTACATTTTGGCAAGGAAAAACTGGCATGGCCATTTTCAAAGGGGCCCTTGACCTCTGACCTCCAGATATGTGAATGAAAATGGGTTCTATGGGTACCCACGAGTCTCCCCTTTACAGACATGCCCACTTGTCACTGACAGCCTTAGCTGAAATATAAATTTTTTTCTATTGAAGAAGTACCACAAGATATGGTGCTCTCAACAACAACAACAAATCTCCACACACCTCCTTCAGGAAGGTCAGCGGCAGCACACGGCCTCCCTGTACATTGTGTGTGTTCTCCACACATATGAGGCGTGAGCGGGGGAAGTGGGGTTTGGGGTAATCGTGGCGGATCTTCGATTCCAGCTGCTCCAAGTCAAATGTTCCGTTGGGGAGAGTGGTCACTGTGGTGGCGTGGACACCAGCCAGCTGTATGAGCACACAAACACACACTGACTGAATGAATGAATGAAAGCACTGCGGATGAAGAGGAAAGAGGTGCACAGGGCCTGACAGCAGGTGTCTGCTGCTCTGGTACACTCACCTGTGCGCTCCCTCCTTGCTCGTAGATGTGTATATGTGACAGATCGCCCACTATCATCTCGTCGCCACGCTCCCTGCAGTGAGCCATCACTGCATAATGAAATGTGAGCATGTTTATGACCATTCTGACCTCATGAACACTGATTCAGATTCTGTCAATAAAAGCTCAGCTCACCTGCGATGAGGTTACCCATGGTTGCAGAGGCAACGAACAGAGCGGCCTCCATCTGAAACATATCAGCTGCAATTTTCTGCAACTCTGCAGAAAAAAAATGCAAGATTTAGGTTGCATTTCACACGTAAAGATGCAGGTGTGCATGCATTATATATACAAAAACACATTATTATATTCTGGTTCTGAATAATTTAGGGATGCACCGATCCACCGATTCAGACTTTTTCGTATCGATAGCGATACCTGGGCGTTGCGTATCGGCCGATACTGAGTACCGATCCAATACCAGTGTTTGATTAATAAGCTGTATGCCTCACTGTGTGGAAGTGGAAGGGATCATTATCATTTACGTGTAAGGAAACATCAGGCTTGACTTATTTTATTATTATTATTAAAATAATATACCGTACAACAAAAAACTTGCCAAAAAAATCTTCAAAATTAACAGGAATTCAAGTTTAAACCGTTTTAATGCAGCAACAAATTGGTCAAAACTGAAACAGTAAAATTCCAGTATATAATGTATTTAGTATATAAACGTAGAATTGAATTGAATAGATCGGCCCCATTGTCACCGATATCCGATCCGGTATCGGTATCGGTGCATCCCTAGATTAATTATCGACCACACTGCTTCGAATGCTTCGATGCTTCAACGGTTGCCATGGTAATCGACTTCCAAATCAGTATTCGAATACTTTGGTTTTGGTTTTGGTTTTTTATATATATATGAATTATAAATCCCAAAATAGCCCACAAAATAAGGAATAATACCACAACTTTATTCATATTCAACATTAATTATTAGTAGTTATTCTCAGACAGTCATTGCTGTTTGTTGTGTGTAGAGGTGCTTGTGTGAACAGTAGTGCAGCAGCGGCGTTGAAACGGGGGAGATGGAGACAGAAGAACATGTCAGCCCAAAAAATGGTATTCAGGACAGCCCTATTACACACACAGACAGACACACACACACACACACACACACCCTGAAATACTGTACATACACACATGCACCAACAGGACCTATACACATGCATTAATGGGGAGGAGCTGCACCTCCACAGCAACCAGTACACATTATGTAATGGTACGTGCAGGGACTTGAACAGGCAACTCTCTGGTTCAAGCCCTACAGACTGAGCTACTGCCTCCCCCAAAACACAGAAACACAAGACCCAGCTTGACATCAGCTGAAATTAATGACCTGTAGGCAAGAGAGTGCCAAAGGAAAGGGAATCTCAGTCAAAAGCACCCAATCGCAGCCAATCCAGTTAAAAGAGATTAAATAGAATCGATAGTTAACATGTTTGCCATGGGTCCTGAATTCAAGTATCACACACTATCAGGGGAGTAGGGAAGGAGCCAGACAGATCTCCTCATGTCTATTTTACTTTTACAGTTTTTCTCGATCGCTGTGGCTCATTTTTCGAAAACATTCTCTAAACTCTTAGTGCAACGGTCACAACTCTCTGATGGGACATCACAACTCTATTGCATGTCTGAAAAAAGGTAGTAACTCTCCCAAAACACTCCATTCATGCCTCAAAAGTCAGTTATTGCGTCAGTAAGTCGGCCACCAAAATGAGAAGTGTTTTTTGTCATCATGTGAGCCGTACGTCTCAAAATGTTAAGCTGTTTTTTCACCACGGCGGTCAACTGGAAGTGTTTCTTATAAGTCTCTGTTTTATTCTACTTTTTAGACTGTTTACTGTAGACAGTTTTGTTAATGCTGTCGAATATCACACTGAGCTGTTTAGATTCCCATTTCAACAGTAGGTCAAAGTAAAAGTCAATACTGTAGTAGCTACACAGAAAAAGGATGCACTCGTGTATGTATACAGGACATTTATCCGTGTAGCAACGTGTTACCTGTACTGTCAACAGAAAATTCACTTTTGATCTTTCATGTAATATGTCATATAAAGAGGGAACAGAAATGTTACCACAAAATAACAAAATAAAAATAATCTATGCCAAAAACACAATAACAACCCTGCAAGAATGAAAAAAAACCTGCAGTAGTTCAGTTAAAAAAACACAAGTTGTACCTCCTGGTCATAGATATTTATGTACGTCTGACATATTTTGATAATTGAATGGATACATTTGCATATAGCGGCTCAGACGATGAAGGTATGTTGTCTCAACTCATCAGTTTTGATCAGTAAGTCAAGTGGTTTATTGTACTTTTGCACATGTGCCAAAACACTTGCTTGAATGAATGACAATTTCTAATCTGTTGTGAACAACAAACTAATTGTTCAGAGGTTTGAAATGCTTGTTCTGAAAAAAAAAGTTCTCATTCAAGAATTGAGCCAAAGCGAATGAGAAAAACTGTAAAACAATATCCACATTAACTGTAACTTTACTAAAATAATAATAATAATAAGGTTGTTTTTTTTCTTCAGGCAACATTAATTACATAACTAATAATGTTTTAAGAAGAAACATTTTGCTATGAAGATTGTCTCTTACAGTAGGTTGGTAGGATAAAGATGTTTGCAGTCAGAAAACATAGATAAAGATGTTATAATACTGTTTCGACAAGGCAGCACCACTATATCCTCCTGAGACCCAGCCCATTGACACGTGTCCTCTGTAGTGTCCACATGCACATACTCTATCAACCCCTGATGTGTTGTAAAGAGGACATCGTAGGCTTTCCAGTGATATGGCATGTGTTGTTTTTTTAATCAATTTGAATGTATTCTTGGTTTAATATCACCCTAGAGCCATAATCTGCTCATTGTTCAGTCTTTTCACACTGAAATAGTCCTCTAGTCCACTACAGTGGACAATACAAATAAAGTTTAACAAGCCTAAATTGTTAAGATTTTCTTTTAACCTTAAATAGGAAGGAAATCACAAAAAAAAGCAATTAGAAGACACTTTTTTTAACTGGGTTCCCAGGAGGATAGAGTTCACCCCTTAATGAATCAGGCCCTTCTTTTGAATTATCCATGAAGAAGTTATTTGCTTCGCTTCTAACCGTCAACAGTCGGGTCTGTTCTGGTATACAGGTCGTTTCCGAGCTCGACCTCCGCCATGGCCTGCCTCATCGCCGGCCCAGGTTTGGTCATCGCGTCGCTGCGGAGGTCCAACACCCGGACTGGGGCCGCCCGCCCGCCTGGTCCCGGGTACCTGGGTCTCCCCCCGGTGTTGAAACCCCGTGCGGCGACCACACCTTGGTTCAAAACTTTAAAGAAAACTCTGCTGCAGGAAAATGAGTTGAAAGACATGATGGAAGCATGAGATGATGAACAACCAACTCCACCAGCTCCTTGGAAGGAATGACAACCTGGGGGATGGTATAAAGGCATACCTGTCTGCACTGCCTGCAGCCATGGGCGTAGGGAATAGGACAGCATTATTATGCATGAGGTTATGTCATACAACGTCATACTAGTAGGCCTAATGATTTTAATAATCAGATTGTTTAAATTGAACAGTTTTTGTTTTGTGTTGTTAACTGATTTTCAGTAATGAATATATACATTAATTTGCATAAAGCAGCATATCTGTCCACTCCCATGTTGATAAGAATATTAAATACTTGACAAATCTCCCTTTAAAGGTCCCATATCATGCTCATTTTCAGGTTCATACTTGTATTTTGTGTTTCTACTAGAACATGTTTACATGCTGTGATGTTAAAAAAATGCACATTATTTTCCTCATACTGTCTGCTTGAATATACTTGTATTTACCCTCTGTCTGAAACACTCCGTTTTAGTGCATTTCAATGGAATTGCGTTGCTAGGCAACAGTTTGGGTCCATGTTTACTTCCTGTCAGCTGGTGTTATTCACATACACTGCAACAGGAAATAAACTGGGATACATTTAGAATGTTTACGTTTAAAACCGTGTAATGGTCTAAATATTGTAGATTTGTGACATCACAAATGGACAGAAATCCAAACGGCTTGTTTCAAACGCACAATTTCTGAATACGGGCTGTGTGTGCTTCTCCGTATATTGAGCATTTTGATATTTTCACAGTATTTATAAAGCACTTAAACCTGCTTTATAATATAAAAGACATGAAAATCTCACATTTTACAATATGGGACCTTTAAGGTACATTTTGAACAGATACAAATGTGAGATTAAATATTTGAATCGATTGACAAACCCAGTGTTTTTATATATATATATATATATATATATATATATACATACATATATATGTATATATAGATATAGATATATCTATATCATAAATCAATAAACTATACATTACTGTATAGTGTATTTCTATGAATTACTCTGGCATGGCCCTCATCAGTTGTTCACAGACCATTTCCTGCCACCCAGAGGCAGTGTTGTATAACTCTGAATCCTCTGTCTCTGCCCTGAATATTTCATTTCCTTCAGAGAAACAAACAGGTAGCCTGGCCAGGGGGGTGGTGCTATTAAACCTGCATGCATGCAAAAACTACAGTGGAACTGCGTGCATATCCTCGGACCAGTTGTTATGGATGAATGTGGACTTGGAGAGGTGATCTTTACTGCAGCACCATCACTGATGCTCTGCTGGAGGCTCTGAAGTCTGTTGCGCGCTGCAGCAGACGGATCAGTTCTGGAGTCGCCAGCAGTGCGCTTCAGCTTCAGCTGGACACACGATCTGGACGACTGCTTGCATCGTTTTATCAAAGTTTGCTGCCCTTTTTTGCATGTTTTTAACAGTGGGATTTCTTCTTGTTTTGAAGTGCACTTGGAGCTGTTTGTGTTTCTGTGAAGAAAGCGTGCGTAAAGGGGAGATATGTTTTTGCTCCGTGGAAGTTTAGCCTCCTGAACTCTCATCTTGTTTTGTTTTTTTGCATTTCAATTATTCTACTTTAAAGTGAGGTTTTTAAAACGCCAGTGGAGGAAATGGCCAGCGAGAGGAAACCTCGTCTTTGTGTCATGGCCAAAGCGGAGAACGGGTATGGATTTCACTTGCATGGAGAGAAAGGGAAGAGCGGACAATACATCCGCAAAGTGGAGCCCGGATCTCCTGCAGAGGAGTCGGGGCTGCACGCAGGGGACCGGGTGGTGGCAGTGAATGGAGTCAACGTGGAGAAAGAAACACACCACCAGGCAAGTAGTGAATGTATGCATGCATGCATTCATCATATGTGTGGCTTTTACCTCATGTTACAGCATCAACAGGTCACACTGGCTGCAGCCAGATAGTGATGCATGGGATGGTTTCAGCCAAGCACACACACTCTCCCTCCTCCTGGCATGGTGGGAAAAAAACACTGTGAAACACTGAAACGTTTTAATACTTGACAGTGAAACATTCTGTCTTTGCCATAGTTGCACTTTCACATGATCCATTTGACTAAGCTGCTCAGTGCCTTTGTTTGGAAAGCAGGTATAGGTATGCACTACATAACAAAAGATGCTGAGGAGACTGACTGATTGTGTCTGGAGGTCAGATAGACAAACAGAATTTTTTTAATACCTGACAGTGAAACATTACATCTTTGCAATAGTTGCACTTTCACATGATCCCTTTTCCTGGAATACACTGCAAGCTAAGGTGAAACTGGGAAATCTGATTACTTTTGATGAAATCAAAACATTAAAGGGACTATTTGTAACTTTCAGAAATGCTTGTTAACAGCGACACCTGTGGCCGTTAAGTCAACGAACATCAGCGTCGGACTAGTGCTTGCTCGCTCTAAATATACCTGAACGAGCATCGCTCAAAACAGTGAGGCAACACACGTCAGCTAAAAGCACAATATCACTCTATATTTCAGCTGCTTGGCAGTAATGTTTGCTGACCAGACCAAGGTCTCTCCATGAATCAATGCTGATCCTAGTGTTGGCTTTTCCTGCCTCAGCCAGAGTCAATCGTGAGCTGTCTGTGTTTCTGAGTATTTTCACTTTAACGTTGGCTTCAAAACACTTGATTTTAATGCGTTTTGTATTTATTTTGCATTTGTTTTATGTTGTGGCGTCTGAAACTTTAATGTATGTTTAAAAGCTGCTGTCTTGGCCAGGTCTCTCTTGCAAAAGAGATTCTTAATCTCAATGAGTACTACCTGGTTAAATAAAGGTTAAATAAAATAAGACTAACCTGCTCAGTGCCTTTGTTTGGAAAGCAGGTACCGGTATGCACTATATAACAAAAGAGGCTGAGGAGACTGATTGTGTCTGGAGGTCAGATAGACAAACAGGCTCAGATAATCATTTTCCCATCAGCACCAACATCCTCTGTGTACAACAGGTTTCTCTGTTGCACCTTAGATTAAAAAAACAAACCTGTTGATTGTGTTTGAAGCTGCCCTGGTGATTTTTAATTCAGGTTAACACAAAGGATCACAGCGCGTCCGTTGCCTCTTGTGTTGTCAGATAATGATGTTTGCCCACATCTTAATTGTCAGAGAGCCCAGTATGTTGAGGGATATTTCTATGAAATTATGAAGGATTGATTCAGTGACTCATAAGAGCCCATCATTGCATCAAATGTCTTGTTTTGTCGGACAGTCAGAACCAAAGATATTACATTTTCTTTAATATTAAGACAAGGAAAAGCCACAAATCTCCACATTTGAGGGGCTGGAACCATCAAATGTTTGACTTTTTGTTTGAAAAAATTACTAATTGTCATCTTACAGTAAGCTATACCTGCAGTCTACAGATATTTTGGTCAATATTTACATATTTCTGTCACCACTCTGTCAGGCACTGTACACCCACATGTCTAAGAAAAGTGTGAATGTGTTTGGAAAGATGCTGACTGGATGCTTTTAGAGAGACTGGTTAAGCAGATGATGTTCTCTCTGATGTGACTGGACTATTCTTCTGTAGCTGCAGCCAAATTGTGGAGCTTTTTCCAAACATATCAGAGTCCTATCCGTCTCCTTCAGGTGGTGCAGCGGATCAAAGCCGTGGACAACGAGACCAGGTTGCTGGTGGTGGACAACGAGACGCATGAAAGCCTGCGCAGCCTCCGCCTCACAGCCACGGAGGAGATGGCCGTCCTCGGGGTCGGGCCTGCTCCTGCTCCTGCTCCTGCTCCTCCTCCTCCTCCTTCCTCCTCCTCCTCTCCCCCAGCCTCCCCATCACCTCCCCCGTCCTCGGTCCCATCCACCCCCAGCAAGAAGAGGGAGAACGGCTCGGTGTCCAAGCAGCCGGTCACGCCGAGCAGCCAGGTGCAGAAGCCCACCAGGAGGTCTCCGTCGAAGGCTGCGAAGAAGGTAAGCTGGCCCTCCACCTCCTCCACAGCACACAGCGGGACACCAGGGACCAGTGTACAGTCTCTCATGTGATCCTCTGGGATGCTTTTGGTTCAACATTTGGACTTAACGGTGTGTGATTTCTATGGGGGGGGGTCTATGGGTGCATATGTAAGTAATGATCTAAGATGTGAAGCCCATCACAACTTCCAGAAGGTTGACATATTGAAATTGCTGTTTTGTCCAATCAGCAGCCCAAAACCTCAAGCTATTCCATTTAACATCAAAAAAAGACAAGACCAATCAGCAGATATTCACATTTAGTACAAACAAATGAACTGTAAAACACACAAGTTGTGGTTTTACAGAGGGTTGCGTGTGGGAATATTTCTTAGTCACTTCCTGGAGTCCAACAAGGCCTATAGAAAGAGGCTGGGACATGCGTCATCAATACGTCATAGCTTTGGGGTACCACACATGCGCAGTAAAATCTGGTCTGGTCTGGTCATACCTCAAGACCCATGTCCGCCCGTGACCCAGCCTCCTTTCCAGAGGCCTCAGAGTCCAGCAACCCCCCCCCCCCTGTAAAATCACAACATGTTGGTTTTACACTTTGGTTTTTGTATGGATTAAACAAACAAGATATAAGATGTTAAAGGTGCTGGTAGGCAGAATGTTTTCAGGCAAGCTGTTTCCTCCTGTTTCAATTCGTGCTAAGCTAAGCTGCCCAGCTGCTGGCGTAGCTTCACATTTAGCGTACAAAGATGAGATTGGAATCAATCTTCACATCTAGGTTCACATGAGGTTCTCGTCAGTCTTTTTTTATCAGTGTAAAGAAGACGATAAGGCCTCACACACACCAACAAACAACTACCTTTACCCTACAAACACAAGTTTTCTCAAACACTCAAACAAAGCAGATTAGTCAACCTCCAAACACAAGAGTTAAAAATACGAAACGCATTAGCAGACAGATTGCAGATAGTGAGTCATCCCTTTGAACAGATTCTCCTCAGCTCAGACATGCTTTCACCCCGGACTCGTTCTCTCGCTGCTTTGCCAGTTTCAGATTAGATTAGTAGATGTCATGCGAGTGAGTTTCCATCCTGTTCTGCAGCCCTCTATGCATGTTTGGCGTAAGTCTGTTCATGAATGTCCGCAGGGAAGACCAGCTGAAAGCGCTCCAGATGTTGTGTTAGAGGTCAAAGAGGGCACGAGAGGTCAGAGGGCGGGACCCGTCAGAAGTTAGGAATCTGGCAACGGACAACACAGTCACTCTGCAGAACAGGAAGTCCACAGAAATCGTAAAAGATATATGAATAAGGATTTTCTGAATGCCTTTCTTAGTATAGATATTGCATTTATTGCAAAATGAGAAGGAATGTTGTTTTACAGGCCATTCACATCTCATCTTCCAGTGTTTATTTACACATACTGGTTGTCACAGCTGGTTGCATAATGCTCAACAGTCACTCGATACATTTTTTAGTTTTTATAATTCTCTGTTTGGTTATCCCATGTCCACATGGAAAACAGGATGTGTTTCCGTCCGCTCCGTCTCTGCTGGAACACAAAGATCTGATCGACTTTGGTTTCACGCGGCCGAGCTATCAGCTTCTGCTTTCTGCATTCACACAAACATGTGTTTTCACTTAGGTTTGCCCTGCCCGTATGTGAACGGCACTATTTCTACAAGAGCGGTGACAGGGCCAATCAGTTCAATCTTAAACGTGTGTGTGTGTGTGTGTGTGTGTCTTTGTTCAGCTCTGGCTTTGTGACCCGCGGGGAGAAATCCCAGTGCCTGGTGGGGTCGGATTGGCTGGCCGAGGCTCAGGAAACGCTTAGAGGTCTCTCGTTTCTCTCTTTCTCTTTAATGACTTTTAATGAAGGGACGGAAAGAAAGTTTAGCAGGATGAGCCAAAAGGCCTCAGCAGTGCAAATGAAAAGCAGGGACCATAATGTTTGACCGGATGTTGGAAGATTGATTTTAAACAACTTTATCTATAGAATTGTTCCGATATCGATACCGGTATCGGAAATGCTTCAAATGTGGTGGTGTTTACCGTGTTCATGAGAAGAGTCCATATGAACACCCCCCTAATGACGTATTCACGACCTCGTCAGTGGAAAGTTTCTGGAAGCTCAGAGTTCACGAGTTGTGTCGTGTTTGTTGACGTTGTCAGAAATGGCGGAGGCCATGGAAGTACATTTTTCAGTACATAATAAGTTAATATGTTGTAATTTTAGTCATATATTGTATAATATGTCTGAGGAAAATGTTGATATTCCCAACGGCCTCATCTTTGTCTTCTGTCATTATGCATTCCTGCATTATGTTACCCGCTTGCTAGCTTGCTAAATTGTTAGCCTCTGTGGCTTCTAGACGCCAACAGTAATGTTAATATTGCCGTTGCTTAGCAGCGGTGTTCTCACAACTTAACTACTTGAACACCAAGCATATCGTGTACATGGCTTCCCATGCTGTAAACACGAGCTCACGAGTTTCATTTGAAGGCATCGATCTGACCCATATTGACCCATAAAAAAATCAACTTGTTCAACCGGAAATCAATTCTTCTTCGCCGCTCCAAAACATCAGTCCTCACTGTGCTGTCACCCCGGATGTATCATGGTTGCCACTGGCAACTACTGTTTTAGAGCAGCGAAGAAGAACTGATTGCAGGTAGTTTGTCACAGCTGTTAAATAATAATAATAACTTTATTTTGTTTTTATCACGCTGGTATCGGAACGTCACTTGGTATCGGCCGATATCGTAAGTTCAGTGATGGGAATCGGTGTCAGGAAGAAAAAAATGGTATCGGAACATCTCTATTTATTTACACTTCGACTGACCGTAAACTACTTCCTGTTGGAGCAGGAGCACTGGAACCTGTCGCTCCATTACAAAGAGTTGGACGTCTCTGTTTCCTGTGCCATCTCAAAGGAAGCCGTTCCACCACAGATATGCAGACTCAGTACTGACACTGTACGCTGATACAGCATATCACGTCTTGTTGTGTGTAGGAGTCATCCGTCCATGTGGCTGGCAAGGAGCTCTGGCAATCAGTGCAGTCAGTGTAATTACCAGCACAAAAGCAGAGGGGTAAACAGCAATGAAACCATTCATCACCACGTGAATAATCGTATAGCTAAAGACAATATAGACTCACTGCTCCTCCTGAGACTTTGTCTGTCTTTCACGGCTGTAAAAGTTTGCTGAGAGATGTTTCTGCTGAGAGCAGCACATTTCTTTTTCATTTTCAAAGAAAAGGCAGGAGAGAAGGAATGAGGGAGAGATGGAGAGCAGACAGCTTTTGGATGGAGGGAACCCAAGAATGAGAGCAGCCAGTAACAACCTTGAAGATTTGTTGGAAGGACTTTCAGGAAATGCCCCCCCTCCCCTCCCCTCGGTGGGGCAGCGGAGCGGGGAAAGCAAAAGTTTGCAAAGAGAGGGGGAGAGTTGTTGAAGAGGTTTGATAGTACTTGGTAGGGCTGCACAATTAATCGAATGTGCGTTCTGCTCATAGAAAACTGCTGCATATCAAATCAAGCGCTTCCTAAACTAACAGCCAGCCACCAGCCGGCGATCGAGATGTATTGGCTTCACGTTTGGGTATAGATATTATCTATTCATCCAGTGTGTTTATGATTTAAATTAAGAGCATACAATTATTTATCTAGCCTCTTAATGTTGCACATTTTTCTCTTTAAGTGCACCAGATTGAAGCATTTAACTTTAAAATGTAGCTAACAAAAAGGGTAGGGTGAATATTCCTGTATTTTTTTCTTGATTATCATTTTGGCCATAATCGTGCAGAGCCCTAATTGAGGTTTAAAATGCGTGCTCCGCTCACAGAAAACGCCGCTGCAATCGCTTCCTAAACAACGTGATCTCACAGAAATGCGTGAAATGACCACGACCTCTTGACAGTGCGTTGGTGTGACTGGTGTGTGTGTTTGAGAGAGCGACAGATGAGAACGTGGACTATTGCACACTATATTTCTGTAAGTTATTAATAACTTACTTGGAATGCAGTGGACGTTTGTGCAGAAATAAATGCTGCAGCTCCTCCAGACCAACAGAGGTTTCCCGTGTCTTGTGAAGTGACGGGGCACCGCAGCAAGTAACGTTATCGTCTCCAACCAAAACTCAGGTGTCTCCCCTGTTCCCTCCGGCCGCGGTCGGGAGGCTGAGGCAGGAAAAGCCAACACTAGGATCAGCATTGATTCACGGAGAGACCTTGGTCTGGTCAGCTAACATTACTGCCAAGCAGCTGAAATATAGCGTGATATTGTGGTTTTAGCTGACGTGTGTCTCCTCACTGTTTTGAGCAATGCTCGTTCATGTCTATTTAGAGCGAGCAAGCACGAGCCCGACGCTGACTTTCATTGATTTCACGGCCACAGGTGTCGCTGTTTAGAAGCATTTCTGAAAGTTACAAATAGTCCATTGAAATGTGAAAGTGCAATAAAAATATTATGTCCCTAAAATCAATAAATAATTCTGATCTCAATATTGATAAAAAATAACCGTGATTATTATTTTTGGCATAATCATGCAGCCCTAGTACTTGGCACTGTGCATGTCCCAGTATGTCAGTGATGGTGAGTGTGTATGTGCCTGTAGGTTTTCAGCACCTTGCTATCTGCTGAGGATTGTGAAATAGATTGTAAAAACATTCAGCTAACAGGCTGACAGAGGACGAGGTTAACTGGGTTAACTGCTTCATACGGTTTTATTTTGTTACGCTTTTGCTTCCATTTTCAGTTAAAGGTGGGGCGCGCAGAGAGACGTGAGGAAAATATACCGCTTGATGTGAAAGGGACTGATGCATCATAGAAAAACAACGATAACTCCAGAACTTGCCTGAGAATGTTTTTTAGTTTTCTTCAGTATCAAATCAATGCAGTGGTAGCTGTCTGTACATCCATGGGTACACTGCATTCAGGAACTGCTAATACCTCATTCTGCATACTTTTAAAGGGGAACGCCACCTAAATTAAGAATTCCAATATGTTATTTCCATGGCCTAGTAAAGTTCAATCAATATTTGTGAACATGAGCTCCTCTCACTTAAAGCCAGAAACCAGAAAAGTCTCAAACTTGTGATGTCATCGGGTATAAAGTCTGGAGCTGCTCCGTAGACAATGAATGAGAAGACTGATTTTGTGGACCCACAGAATGTTTGTTTTCTTTTTTATACCCAAATTAACTTTATTCTATTCTACTATTGTCAGTTGTGAAACAGAACATTTTCCCATATACTCATCTATAACATCTCTCCTCATTCATAGTCTATGCAGCAGCTCCACACTTTATACCCGATGACATCACAAGTTTGAGTTTTAGCACTCTAGTTTTTGGATTTGGGAGAGAGTTGTTCATGTTTACTAATATTGTGTTGGACTGTCTTAGACCATAGGAATAACATGTATGAATTTTGAAAAGGGTTGTAGTTCCACTTTAAAGGTCAACAAAATGTAAACAACTGTTTCAAGTTTCAAGTTTGTCATATGCATTTAAAAGTACAGTGTACAGTGAAATGCAATGAAATGCATTTTACCCTGGCTCTCTCTCAGCCCTTAAAATCTATAAATAGTACAGTTGATAAATACTACAATAAATAATATCTAAGAATAAAATTATAAAACATCCATAAAACAATCCACAGCTCTGCATTCATTTAGTGCTCTAGTGTAGACAACTCTATAGGCTAAAAAGCAAACAAGTTGCAGCCCACAGCTAACTAACCGACTCCAAGTCAATATTATAGTTCCTGTTAAAATGTAAAGTTATATAAGGACAGTAGTTCCAAAACTTAGAGAGCATAGTTAAAGACTAAAAGAAAGTAGATTGGGGGTGTTGGGGAGGCACACAGTGCAAGAGGAAACATGAGGACTGTGTCAAAGTGAGTCAATATCAGAAATATGGACTCAAATGTCAAATTAGTCTCCACTAATGTCTCCACTCCTCCCTGTCAGAGAGCAATAGGATTTTTTGCAGCGACAGATTTCAGTCTATGGCCATAAAGGACGCACAGAAACATACATGGTCAGAGCAGAAACATGGGCAGCCATGGGCCTTTTCTGCATCTGTAATCACTTACACATTTGCCTAGTAAATTTCCCCACTAGGGGTTTTGTGTGTGTTCCCCAGGTTACATGACACCGCCTGTATTTCTCCTCTGTTTTATAGCCACTCATCCCCCCCGCCCCGCCCGGGTTTCTTTTTTGTTTGCTTCTGTGTCTCAGTGCGTACATTCTTTAGTCCACATACATGTATATAGACACGTAGGTTGTGTTTTTACCTCCTCCGTTCTATTACTGCATTTCTACCTCAATATCACAAACTATAAAACTCCAACAAAAAGCGATTTTGCTCATTTCTTCTTCTTCAAAGCTCTCCGGCACAACAGGATTACAGTTGCAGCATGTCAATTTGTACACTTTCACCTTGAAAATACTTGTGTGTATAGACAATATGCATTGTGTGTCTTTCACGTGACATCACATTAGCGTCTATCACATTTCAATATTTATATCGAAATTGAAAGCCAAGTAAAATGAAGTGGGCTCCGTACAACAAACGTAAAAAAAACATTTTAAAGACATCTTGTTCTCATTCCGTCTCAGAGGAAATTATAGGCAAAAGCTCACTTCACTTTCCTCGCTATCATCTCTCAAACAATTTTCTGTTCACTTTCTCGCTCAATCATCTTCAATCGAACACATTTAACAGAAACGGCGACGGTTGCCTTTTGCCCGTTCCAGGGAGAAAGGAAGAAGACGTTTCAAGGACAAGAACATTACGAGTCAGGTTTGAGATGTATCGTCTTACCTTAACACACACCTGGGGTGTCAGCGCTCTGTCTCCGAGCTGGTCTTTCTTCCGTATGTGCACAAACACACACACAGACATACCCACATGCTGAGGTGTGAGTGTGTCGGTAAAGCTCAAGATGAAGTGTCAGGTGTCACTTTCTCACCAGTCAAAAGCATAATAAATTGAATATTTTTGGGGTTTGGACCATATACTGTAATATAAGAAGTGGACGTAGTCACTGTGACGTCACCCATTGGTTTGTGGACTGCCGTTTTGAAGCCTTCAATTTGGCATTTTGGCCGTCGCCATCTTGGTTTTTTGGAACCAGAAGTGACACGAGAGGGTGGAGCTAAGCACGACCGAACGCTGAATACAGGTACCCTCAAATGAAACTCGTGAGTTTGTGTTTACAACATCGGAAGTCGTGTAAACGATATGCTCGGCGTTCAATTCACGAGAACACCGATGCTAAGCAATATTAACGTTACCGTCGACATCTAGAAGCCACAGAGGCTTGCATAATAACAGAGGGAAAAGATGAGGCTGTTGGGAATATCAACATTTTCTTCAGACATATTATAAAATTACAAAGAAAAACAATATACGACTAACATTACAATATATTCACTTATTATGTACCAAAAAATGTACTTCCGTGCCCTCCGCCATACCTGACAACGTCAACAAAAACACGTCACAACTCATGAACTCGTAACTTTCAGAAACTTACGAGGTTGTGAAAACCACAAGAGGGGGGCATTCATATGGACTCTTTTCATAAACACAGTAAACATGACCCCATTTGAAGGCACCATAAGACATTTAAAGTTAAAGTTGTAAGACGACAACGCCGTGGTAGCGACCTGTCAATCACAAGGTAGCCCCACCCTAAAGCATCCCCTGCTTTATGGTCTATTTGACTCTAAACGGGACCATAATTTACTAAATGAACATCATGCTGTATTGAAGAAGACTTGAAACTAGCGTTTGAGACCATAAACTCATGTTTACAATGTTTACTGAGGTAATAAATCAAGAGAGAAGTAGGCTCATTTTCTCATAGACTTCTATACAATTATACTTCTTTTAGCAACCAGAGGAGTCGCCCCCTGCTGGCTGGTAGAGAGAATGCAGGTTTAAGACACTTCAGCATTGGCTTCACTTCTCAGACCCCGAAGCTGCCCACTGGTTTGGACTTTTGGTCAAAGAAAACAAGACTTTGATTCTCAGATATTGTGACAGACGGGATAAATATACAGTATCAGAAGTCATCATGAGACTTGTTCTACAGCCACATAGAGCTCGTTTACGGAAGTTGACGCATTGTGGGAGAGATATTGTTTCTCTGGTGCCTGAATTATTTTCCCTCTGGGCTGGTTGTCAGGCCTCCACCACACGCACAAACATACTGTGGTCTTTTTCTGTTGTTCTTTCCAGTCCTGCTGCACTTCTGGTTGGTGTAACACCGCGCTTGTGTTAGGAAAGTACATGGAAAGTCGTTGCCACGGCAACGGTCGGCATCTGGATTAGTGCGATGGAAAGATAGCACATTTATAGGGAAATAAAGGATCGAATATAAAGTGTGTGTGAGAAAGGGAAAGAGAAAAGGGAGGAGATGGAGAGACATGCATATACAAATCTTTGTCTCTCTTTGATAAGTCCATTATGAATTTGACCTTTTAATACGTTTATTTCCATGAGCTTTGAAACATAATAATATAATGGTTCGGCTCTGTCGGACACACAAATCAGTATGAAACAGTTGCAGTAGTCCAGATGAGCGACCCAGCTGCTACTGTATAGCACACAGACTAACATGTGAACAGCACTTTGTGTCGTAATAAAGTTCACTACAACATGTGTAGGATTTGCCTGTTAGAGATCATCTGCTCCCGATAGAGCGCACACACATCTGGTAAAACATTTAGAGTGAGAGGACGGGGGGGAGGTTGTCTTTGTGTGTGCACATGTGTGTCAAGAATGTAATACAGCTTTGTGTGACAACTTATTATGTTTTATTCTGTGGGTGTGCTCACATTAAGTTTGTTCATCAGCTGTGATGGGATGCATGTGTGTCACAGGTTGTGAAGCCTTAACAAACTCCACGTAAACACCAGCACAGACTAAACAAGTCCAACATGGAGACGTAGTACATAAAATCCTCCTACAGAAAACTCCTAGATACTCTAAACATGTGCATCTTTGCAGTAACAGAGTGAAAGAGATCTGTGTGGGAAAACCACAGACGGAGAGCACAGTTTTTAAGGGTCAGGGCTCGAGGTCATGAGGTCGGAATTGAATAAACACAAGAGAGATGTCTTTGATGACAAGACGAGGTCAGAAACACGGCTCTCTACGATGATTTCCAGCAGTAAATACATCCACAACTGCAGTAAACATCTTTTCTCTGTCTCAATGTTTCCTCCGTCTCTTTGCAGATAAAGGTTGTAAAGATGTTGACTGTCATGACGAGATGAGCTGTTCTCATTTCTCGTTTGGCACATCATTCTTTAAATGTCTCTGTGGTCCTGATATCAAAACTAGGGCTGTCAAAGTTAACGTGATAACAACGCAAACTCGTTTTAACACCACTGATTTATTAAACCATTAACGCAACGATCTTTCAGAGGTTGTACTCAGCTCAGTTTTAAAGCTAGAGTGAAGATACTGGTATCATATGAAACTAGAAAACTTCTTGAATCCATTGTTACCAACCATGTCATACTAGCGCTCCAAAACGTACGCTAAATTTTGGCGATGAAAAACTGTCATTACCATTTTCAAAGGGTTCCCTTCACCTCTGACCTCCATATATGTGAATGTAAATGGGTTCTATGGGTACCCACGAGTCTCCCCTTTACAGACATGCCCACTTTATGATAATCACATGCAGTTTGAGGCAAGTCATAGTCAAGTCAGCACACTGACACACATCATGTTATGATTTGAGCATATTGTTTTAAGCTAAATTCAGTACCTGTGAGGGTTTCTGGACAATATCTGTCATTGTTTTGTGTTGTTAATTGATTTCCAATAATAAATATATACATATATTTGCATGAAGCAGCATATTTGCCCACTCCCATGTTGATAAGTGCATTAAATACTTGACAAATCTCCCTTTAAGGGATATTTTGAACAGATAGAAAATGTGCGATTAAATATTTTGATCGATTGACTAATCAAAACATGATCATCTCTGGCCATTAGTTTATAATGACAACACAAAACTAGATGATGGCTCAGGTCAGGCTCCCTGACATCTCTCCCTTGTCCTGTTCCCTGACTCATTTTGCCCCGGATAATGGGGAAAAGATGTTGCCTGTCGGCTCTAATCTAACAGCACACAGCACAGGACTTGTCTGGAGGCAGTCAGCACTTTAGCCTGTGTGATCATCTGTGCTCAATTTCTGCCCGCCAGCCACCCAGACGTGTACTGCAAGGGGCCAAGATAAAAACGTTTGAGGTTGTGTACAGTATGACACTTTGAGGGCCGAGCAGTACAGTTGATGTGCAGGAGCATGGAAACGATGTAAAAATCATCTTTAAGTCTTCCTTTTTGATGAAGAGGAGGCATTTAAAGCAGCAGTGGGTAGAAATATGATTAAAAAAAGTTATTTTTATAAAACTATCACTATATCCTGACAGTAGTGCATGACACAGGTAATCTGAAATAAATCATGTGCCTCTGTGTTCTCCCGTGTTCCTAACGGCATCTGCAAGATTTGACAGACCGGAGGAAAACAACCAATCAGAGCCAAGATGGAGCCTTGCCGTCTCTGAGCAGCTGTCAATCATTCGCCAACTCTGATCAAACGGTCAAACTAGGCAGCGCTGATCAAATATGAATCAATATTCTGTTACTGTAATGCCTATTTCTCTCCTCAAATGTTCTCAGAAACATCTTGTAGTGTACTGTTTAGCTGTAAAATGAGAAACTTTGTGACCCAGCAGCCATGTTGAGATCAGTTGAGGAAATACCAAGCACTGCCCACCAGCCAGAGCACAGCCAATAGGAACGCTCTCTCTCTCTGAAATGACCTGTGATTGGTCAAAGTCTCCTGTCCTGGGGCTAGATTTTTTTAAAGCCTGAAAACAGAGCCATGAGGAGGTGCAGAAGTCTCTCAGAACACTTGAATTACAATATGCTGAAAGGTTATTACGGATTTTTTTGCCCAATGATGCCAAAAACTTTCTGCCTACTGCAGCTTTAATTAGTTTAGCCGTTATTTAACCTGGCATGACAACTAACAAAACTTTTCCTATTTACTTGAAGTGAATCATTTACTTAGTCTGTTTCTTAAGATATCAGATGAAATATGAAGGTACATACATGTGATTTTTAAGTGACTGTATATGAGAGTAAGTGAGCACTTTTTACTAACATCTGGAGCTGGTGTTTAAGACCTCCTCCACCACCCCACCCCCCTCTTTTGAATACCAACTGTGTTACATCAAGATGCAGGGGTCCAGACTCGGGGTGTGTGTGTGTTTGAGAGAGAGTAAACCAAATTCCTGGAGTAAAAACATGGCCTGTAGGATGTGGAAGGGTCACGGCGAGTGGGGAAAGCGGGCGCGTGTCGGGGGAATTAAGGAACAGAAAGTGTGGAGTTAGTAAGGTGGGTAATGTAGGCGAGACTTGAACAACTGACTGAGCGTATTGTATTAAATGTGTGTGAGTGGGTGTGTGAGTGAACACAGCTGTGCGTCTGCATGCATTATCTCCCCATGCAGAACTGATACTATATTCAAATGTTGCCCTTGTTAACCCAGAAGACATTGACCTGACTTTCCCTCTGCAGACTCCAGCAAAAATAGTTATTTGACTTCTACAGGAAATGTCTTGCAGTTGCAGTGATTACATAACTTGATATATAAAGTGATAAAGAAGACCTCCTTATCCATGATCTCAAGTTTCTATCTGGCAAAACACTGCTCTACTAAAGGGGACAATAATCTCCTCCTTGGTAGTGATGCAGGTGAAGGGTCAGTCCAGATTTTACTTGAATTAAGATCTGCATTTAATAAAATAGTTAGTAGATCATAATATCTGAATTTTATCGTCTCGGAGACAGAGTAGGAACTGTGGAGTATCTCAAGGCTCTGTCCTGGGTCCCCTTAAATGTTTGACTTACATGCTTCCACTTGGCTGAATAATAAGTAATCATAACACTTATATTCATTGCTACGCCGATGACACACAACTTTATATGTCTGTAAAATCGTCTGACGTCCCAAAAAAAACTGTCTATTATCTTCCTCCAATTCAGTGAAGAAGAATCTGAAATAATCCTGTTTGAGTCATTAAATAGACGGAGGCAACAGTTATCTTTTCCTAGAAGGTTCAAAGAGCAAGAAATCAATGATAGTAGGAAAATAAATTATGCCAACGGGCTAGATCCAGAAAATAATGTATTCACTTCCTTGCATTCGTTATGCAAACTATGAATACAGAAAACTGAAACTATTCTTCCAACTTTTGCCGTATAACCTAAATATCTGCTGAAGCAGACATGGATGGTTCATGTTTTGTTGCCTGCAGCTCAACTCTCAGGCTGACTGGAAAGCTGTAAAACTCCTGTCAGTGCAAACATATTGTAAAGTATCGTAGCTGGAGGCTGACCTGTCACTGAGTGCAGATGAGATCAGGACGGACATGAAGGCCCTCGGCTTGACTTATACCGTATGAATAATTAGCACAGACTCTGCCTCCCCACAACCCTCCAAAGCGTCACTTCGTGTTGTAATGAATATTTTAAAGCAATTGCCTAACATGTGTGATCTAAAAACACTGAGCCTTGGCGATGCCAAAAAAAACACACATTTCATTCACTAAGCATGTTTTTGTCCTTAGAGAAAATTATAAAAGTCACAACGGACATTGCACCCCTCGCACTCCGCACATTAAAATGTCACGACTTATCTGTCCCCTCGAGGGTCTCTGACAGAGTTTGATATCGCTGCAGGAAAACAAAGTACAAAAATAAAAAAAGAAACTTACACTAAAGCAATGACATATGAAGAAAAAAACATACAGCATGTGTGTGCAAAGAAGTTGCTGTTTCACTTCAATCGACTTTGTCTCTGTGTTGCTTTTCTTGGCTCTGGCTTTTCTCAGGTCAGCTGTGGCTCTGAACAGGCTGTGTGTGGAATTAGTGAGACGGGAAAAAAAGTGTTACTACTACAACATACTGCCTCAAAATGAGTCCAAAGTTTTTGTACAGATCACATATTTGGGGGGGGGGGGAATTCGTATGATCTATAAAAAAAACAATAACACAGCCTATCAATAGCCTTAGCTGACTGCTTGAGTTTAAACCTGAAGCATCCATATCTAAGAGTAAATAGGGCCATAATTCAGCTAGTTCTTCCATCATAAGGCTTCTGTGACTCTTGATGCCATGAGTGCTTTGGCAACATGACGAGTGTGCATTCATGTCACCCTGATAACAGCTTCTCCGTGAGAGAGAGTGCGGCTTTAGTTTCCATGAGAACCTGCTGTATGAAGATGATTGGATTTTCATGGACCTGTTTCATGCTACAATAGCTTGTGGACACTGTAGAAGGAGAAGGCTCAAAAGCACTGATGTAGAGACACAAACCAATCAATGACTACATTTACGTGCAGAACAAAAGACGATATTCCTACTAAGCTGTTTACAAGGCTAATTTCCATGCAGCCGTGCATACTCGAATAACGTAACCGGTTGCGGATTTGTTCGACCTTGCGAACACAGCCTCCCTCTAGCATTCCTTCAGCCACCTTCTTGAAAAGGTTGGCGTTGCAATATTTGCACATATCCAAAAACATGTTGATATCCAAGACTTTCATAATGTTTAAAAGTAGGTGTGCTTCTTCTGATCAGAGCTTTTCTTTTGGGCATGCATCTCAACAAATTGTTGGCTAGTTGGTTTGTGTACAACGCACAGAGCTGGCTGTAAACAGGCAAGAGGCCACAAACTGCCGTAAAAACCCCAAATGAGATGCATATTCCAAACGTATACATGTCCAAAGAATGCTCCTAAAACATGAATAATATCGGCATATCCCACATGGGACATTGGGTAGTCAATGTTAGGCCTGGTTTATGCTCGCCGCAAGGTGCACGAGCCAAAAAATGACCTCATCATGTACTGTGCGTAAAGCACGAAGGCTCCGCAAGTTGTTGCAGCGCTTGGTCGTGCTCCTCTGAATTTATGTAACTAGGCGCCTGCTGTACACGCATGACACATGCCAGAATAAGATAGAAGCAAATAACTTAAATTAAGAAGTGAAATAATGTATTACAAAAGACGGACAATTAGTTTTTAAATGCTTTAGAAGCAGCAGATCTTAGAAATCTACATTTGGGTAAAAAAATGTACCACCTGATCAAATTGTTTACAGGATATTAAACCTTTCAGCCAGCATTTAATTATGATTGATTGTATAAAGGAGATAAAGTATGTCTATGAATATAAGATATGAGTTTACAGTTAATTATTTAATTATCTTAATTCCTCCCCGGCATTGAGGAGTTTATGGTGTCGGTCACACTCGTTGACGTCTTGCTTCTTCACAGAATATTTTGTTTGTCTCTCCCTCTGGCGTTTCGGAGAAACCTGCAACAAACAACACATTGAGCACAAACGCCGTTGTGCGTGCTCGTAGCTCGCCCGCCATCTGTGGAGGCCCTCACGCCACGGTGCCTTGCGTGAGTATAAACAAAGCTTTAGTGTCCAGATCACTAACCTACATCGTAACTGGCTCTCCGCGCTGCGAATCAAAGCTTTGAATACCTTTCTAATATTACTCACCGAGGTTTCGAAGCCCAAAAAATGGCATTAGGGTCGGCCCGACTAAAGTTTCATTTTCACTTTCGGAGCATATAACGAGGAGGCTACAACAGGTGGTTTACACCCCTCTCTACATTTCCTCCATCTGTCTCTCGCTATCTTTCTACACTCCATTCTTCCTTAGTCTCATATTTACTTTCACCCCTCCGTGTCATGGTATTTCATGTCTTCTTTTCAGTCCAGATTCTTATCTTTGAGTACTGACACATGCAGTGAAGTGGCTGCAGAATACAACGTTTCTGCCTATTTGCATTTAAATGTCAAGTTAAATTGTGTGGGCTGCTGGCGAGGCTGATGTATTCAGCAGTTATGTGCTGCTATGTGTGTTTGTCAGATGAGGGAGTGAGTTTTCTCCTCTTTCTTCTCTGGTTGTTTCAGTCTATCATTAGATCCATTTTTTTCCATCTACCTCTGTTTTTAACACGTGTGACAGGACAGCAGTTGCTGTTGGTGATGTAATGAGTGTGCGTGTGTGTGTGTGTCCACACCCCTGTTATCAGTATGTGACAGATATCTCTCGTCCCGTGGGTTAGCACGTAAGAGTAAAAGAGAGAGAGAGCGAGAGAGAGAGAGAGAGAGAGAGAGAGAGAGGAGTGTGATAGAGGCAGAGAATTTTCATGATTTTGAATGTTTTTGAAAGATCCAGTACAACTATTTGATTGATCATGAAACTAGTCAGCAGATTAATCGAAAATTATAATAATTATTAGTTGGCGCCAGTGTGCAACCTCCAGGTCTGAGAAGTGAAGCCAATATGGAAGTACCTTAAAGTTCCCATATTGTAAAAAGTGAGATTTTCATGTCTTTTAAATTATAAAGCAAGTTTAAGTGATATATAAATACTGTGAAAGTATCAAAAACACTCAATCCATCCATGGAGAAATACACACAGCCCGCATTCAGAAATTGTGCGTTTGAAGAAAGCCGTTAGGATTTCTGTCCATTTGTGATGTCACAAATCTACAATATATAGACCATCTCACAGTTTTAAATGTAAACATACTAAATGTGTCCCAGTTTATTTCCTGTTGCAGTGTATGTGAATGACATCAGCTGACAGGATGTAAACATGGACCCAAGCTGTTGCCTAGCAACGCAATTCTGTTGCCATTCCATTGAAATGCACTAAAACGGAGCGTTTCAGACAGAGCGTGAATACAGGTATATTCAGACAGTATGAGAAAAATAATGTTTTTTTTTAACATTAAAGCATGTAAACATGTTCTAGTAGAAACCCAAAATGCAAGCATGAACCTGAAAATGAGCATGATATGTGCCCCTTAAACTTGCATTCTCTCTAACAGCCAGCAGGGGGCGACTCCTCTGGTTGCTAAAAGAAGTCTGATTGTATAGAAGTCTATGAGAAAATGAGTCTACTTCTCTCTTGATTTATTACCTCAGTAAACATTGTAAACATGAGTTTATGGTCTCAATCGCTAGTTTCAAGTCTTCTTCAATACAGCGTGATGTTTATTTAGTAAATTATGGGCGGGGCTACCTTGTGATTTACAGGTTCGCTACCACGGTGTTGTCCGGTCTGGGAGTCGTCCATATTTTCGTCTTACAACTTTAACCCTTACACATTGTGTTTTCACTTCATGAAAGTTCATTGAAACATTTCTGGTCGTCTAATAATGTCTTATTCAGCGTTCGGTTGTATTTAGCTCCACCCTCTCGTGTCACTTCCGGTTCCAAAAAACCAAGATGGTGACGGCCAAAATGGCTTCAAAACCGTAGTCCACAAACCAATGGATGACGTCACGGTGACTACGTCTACTTCTTATATACAGTCTATGATTGCCGCTCTATATTTGTGTGCATTTAAACCTCTGAGCGATGAAGAGGCGCTGTACGGTATATATATATGACATCATAGAGACACAAACGTGGCCTTTTAGATGACATCAGGCCAAAGATTTACGTAGCTCCATGTGTGTGTGTCTGCAGGAGACAGCAGATAGATAGAAATTTCCCTCGTCCACTTTCCAAAACATAATGAATCAATTAGAGGGGATTCCTGACGCTCTCATAACGCACGCTAACCTCACAAAAACTAAACCTCCCCCTCGTTTTTTGCAATAGAATTCCCAGTTGATCCACGCGGATACGAAGCCTCCTCTCTTCCTCCCATCACACATCTAGTGTGTGTGTGTGTGTGTGTGTGTGTGTGTGTGTGTGTGTGTGTGTGTGTGTGTGTGAACACTGCGTGGATCGATGTGTGGGAATGTATGCCGGCTCACAGCTGTGAGGGCAGCAGATGCAAACTGAACATGTGAAGGGACTGAACATGAACGAGCTGTGAAGCAGCACAGTTGTGACAACAGGCTGAAGTCTTGTGTGTGCGCTCACCAAATCATTAACACACAACGATAGCAGCACACAAGGTGCAAAGCTCTATTCACTGCCTTTCAATTACTTCTCCATCAGCAACAATGAGGTATAGCGATGATGAATTCTCCTTCTCTACATTGTTTGTTTCTCTATTTCTCTCTCTGGTATTTGTTGGTGATGCTGTTGCGTGGGCAGCTCAGCGATCGATCCTCGGCCCGGCTACAGCCGACCTTCTCTCCACTGATATTCCCACATGATCCAACAACTGATAGTTCAGAGATGAGATTAAGAAAGAGATAGAGAAGCAGTAGTGTGAGTGCATGTTTCCAAAACTGGCATGATTTGTTAGGATAGAAGGTTCTGTAGGAACTGACCACATACGAGTGTTTGTTTCAAAAAGGAGATTTCAGAGATCAGTCCCAGATGATCCAGAGATGGCAGGAGATGGCAGGCCTGTTTTCCCATATTCTGACCCAGTAAGGGCTATACTAAAGTAGTGCAATCTATAAATAATGCTGACGATTTTAGGTCAAGTGTCTCAGTTACAGCTACAGTTAGGAGGAGTTCAGTAAAGAAATGTTACAGCTTCATGATCCGTATAATCCTGGTTTGGGTGATAACAATATTAATAAACTTTGCAGAAAAGCAAGTTTATAGAAATCAGTTCTTAGTAGAAGTTTATAGGACGTCACTGAAGACAAATTTCAGCATTTTAAGTCTGCATCAGGTGAGTGCTTGCAGCAGTTTTGTTGAGTTTAAGTACATATCGGCTCAAAAGCTCTCAAATGTATGCTGGAGCAAGACCACGGAGTGCTTTAAAACCTTAAAACCAACTCGAATTAACTGAAAGCCAATGCAAAGAGGCTAAAATGTTAGTTATGTGATCTCTATTTCTTACTGTTAACGGTCTAGATGTAGTACTCTGTATATATAAGATGATGTGTGAGCGGGCTTCGCCACACTAATCTCTTCTGGAAAAGACGAGCGCACGAATAACCATCTCCAAGTTAGGGATGCACCAATACCGGATGATACCAGTTTTACAGTCTGATCATGTTGCTCTTGGCTACTTTACCTTTTTATGTCTCCACGCTGGCGACAGGTTGACGTAGAGTACGTACGTCTGGCCCATTCTCGTGAACGCGATATCTCAGGAACAACAGGAGGGAATCTTCAAATTTGGCACAAACATCCACCTGGACTCAAAGATGAACTGATTAGATGTTGATGGTAAAAAGGTCAAGGTCACTGTGAGCTCACATCTGTCCCATTCTCATGAACACTATAGGCTTGTCGCGGCCGGTGTTACACGGTGGTCGGGCACACACCGATTCCATTACACCGTCGTGTGGGAACCACAATGTTAATGAGGTAATTGCCGCGAGGAGGACGGAGCAGTCACAGCCGCTGCGCATGGCGTAGACTCCAGGTGGAAACCTGCAGTCTCACAGCAAAAGCTGGACTGGAGAGGTCAGACACACCGCCACCCGACCGTAAAGATCAAAGTAAGCGCTCTGCGTCCGGTGTAATCGGACATGCGCAAGTTTATCAACCGGTGGGAAAGTTTCCTCACCCTCACATCCCTAGTGAACACGATATTTTAGGAACACTTTCAAGGAATTTCTTCAAATTTGGCACGAACATCCACCTGGACTCAAGGATGAACTTATTGGAGGTCAAAGGTCAAGGTCACTGTGACTTCACAAAAATCTTTTTTTACAGCTCATTATGCTAATAATGAATATTTCACACAAATGTCTAACAGGATAAAATGATGTAGTGATGACGTTTTGGACAGACATGGATGTAAACTGCAACTTGACAGGTTGGCGGAGGCGTACAACAACCTCGAGGCGGTATTTCTAGTTTTCCAGGAGATGCATTCATTCTGTGGTTTTTTACACATTCCACCTCAACAGTCTTCTCTCTCTCTCTTTCACTCCTGAGTTATGATCTCAGGAAACACTTAAACAGCAGGTACCACACACAAACACACACACACACACACACACACACACACTGCAGCAGAGCAGGAGACTTTGTAAACAGATCTCAGCAGGTCAGTCCTGGTAGAGCAGCGCTGGACACACAACGCTCACAGCTATAGCCTTCGTATCACAGAGCTCTTACGCAACAACACCAGTGGGAAAAAACTGTTGGTTATCTCCCTCTCTGGCCTGTCCTCGTGTTCTCTCTGCTCTCTCTGGTGCTGCCTTTTCTTGCCTGTCCTCCACATGCATCATCTCCCTCTCTGCCTGCCCTATTTCTCTCTATCTTCTCTCTTTTCGTTGCTCCCTCCTGTCACTTTTTCTCCTTCGTTTAAATTTTTTACAAGCTCCAAATCCCTCTGGTTTTCTCCAGCTGCCGGTCATTTCCTTTCCCTCTTGTTCCCTTCCCACTCCTCTCTCTCTCTCTCTCTCTCTCTCTCTCTCTCTCTCTCTCTCTCTCTCTTTGTCGCCCACTGAGAACTGGCCAGATCTGCTCTTTTCCTCTCTGATTGAGCAACACTTGAAGCAGCTGCAGAGACACACACACACATATGCACATTAACAATCTGAGGGTAGAGCTGTCATGGCCAGAATTTGTGAGACACAGCAATTTTCTTAATTTGGTAAAGCCCTTTTTAAATGATCCTCATATGGGCTTTGCTAACACTTATGAGAAGCTGAGCTTGTGCATCGTGCTGTCACGCAGACACAGAGCAATGTGAGTACACACAAAACTCTTCAGATCTCCATTAAATCTGTAGAAAAAGGTATTCTCAAATTGAAAGTTAGCCCTCTGCGTTGCAGCGACATCTCTTCTCTCTGACAGATGGAACTGGCTCTACTGGTTCCACTGCTGTCTCCATGACAACCGGTTGTCAACCAGCAAAAGTCCCACGTGCTGCTGTTGTTTGTACTTCACCAGCGTCATGCTACATCAGCAGCGTTTCCATTCAGCGCTGCATTTCTAATTAGATTTTGTACGGATCATAGATAGATAAACTCTGGCTTCAGGCCGACATCCACCAGGCTCCTCTGCTGCTTCCAGGAAAACGTCCCTTTGTGGATGTTTCAATCATCTTGTCGAGCTCAACGCAGAGATGTAATCTTTTTAAAGAGCGTGTAAATCTAAATAAATAATGATGTGTCTGATGTGCCGCCTTCAAAACTTAAAAATATGGAGATTTCAATATTTACATATAATATCAACGAGCATGTAACATATGGAATAAAACAAGCACGTATTGGTGTGTCAAACAAGGACAGAGTTAAGCTAAATCACCGCAACTTCATCGTCATCGCAGCACGCAGGTTTTGGTTGCTTAGTAACAGCATCTTTTGCACGCTCAAATTCATTGTTGTCTATGTAGACGGGCAGCAGACGCACTCAAACGCTGGAGCGACGCGCAAGCGTTTCCAAGTACCTACTTTGTTTAAAAATGTTTTTAATTTAAAAAATTCTGTTAAGTTTGACGATTTTTTACCAAGTTGCTGGTGTACAATTCATTATTTTAACGATAAAGAACAATTAAATTAATTTATATCTATGTATTTATTGGTCACGTTTTGTTTTACAAAGTTAGAAAAGCGATGTTAAAGTCCAACCTGATGTTTCTTTACACATACAAGAATGATCCCAGTCTCTTCCACACAGTGAGGCATACAGCTTATTAATATAACACTGGTATCGGATCGGTACTCAGTATCGGCCGATGCCCAAAGCCCGGGTATCGTTATCGGTACCGGGGTTGGAAAAAGTCTGATGGTTGCATCTCTAAATATATGGAGGAGAAGTTAACCACTTTAGGGCTCCCCAGAGCTTTACATCTGTCCCACAGACTATTTTACTTGCTTGCATTTATCTTTACTTTGTTTAGTTTAGTCAATGAGGCTTTTACTGCTAAATTACTGCAATGTCATCATCGGCATTGCAGCACGCAGGTTTTGGTTGCTTAGTAACGGCAGGCGTGACAGTAGCAAAACCTCCGAAGCATCTTGGATAAAAGGATGAACACGTGGCACATGAACGACCGCTAAAAGTTAGAAGCTTGCTCATATCAGCAAATTGACTGTTCACTAAGCCCCGTCCCCCCTCCCTTAGTTACTGTTGCTATGCCATGTCAACAGTAACTAAAGGAGGGCGGGGCTTACAGAAGTAAACAAAAGATGGCTTCTCATCCCACACTGGATTTTATCAGCTGTAGCTACTTTGTCTCCCCTCGACTTTATAGTGTTTCCAGCTGATTTGTTGGTGTAGGGTCTTAAATATGCACTTGATGGCCACATACATGAAACATGCTTAAAGATCGAGGCTAAAGCTGCTCGTTCCATCCTCACCAGCTGATGATCCACAGAATATGTGGAAGTAAAGCTTTTTGTGTGTTGCAGAGTAGAGCTTGTTAGCCCTAGAATTAATGTACAGCATTATTTGTAAAAGTGCAAACAAAAGGTTATTTAATCTAACACAACGCTTGAGAAGCATAGAGGAATACACTAGAATGTATCCTCCAACTTGATTGACATTTTATTACAGCAGAAGTCAATGTTTTCTGCTGTTTTGATGGTAATTCCTACGTAACCAGCCCAGCTGGAAAACAGGCAGGCTGTCCACTCCAGTAGAATTTTTCCAAGCTGAGAAACAACATTAACAAACTGGGATTTTTAGGTTATGGAAAAACTCTGGTGGAGTTGTGGAAAGTCATTAAAATATTACATTATAGCTCCATGGAACATGAACGGATGAATGCACTTTTTGGTTTTACTGCAGATTGAATTTTCCCCCAAAATGGTTCAACACAAAGCTTTCTTGTTTTGTTTAACCTGCCTGTCCGTTGATTGATCAGTCGCTGTATATGTTATAAGGCTTTCTTTGGCTTTACCGACTTCTGCATTCAGTAAATGCACTCATTATTGTCGTGTTTTTGGTGAATGAATAGGTCATTTGTCCACAATGGTGAGTGTGTTTGCAGTATGCACAACTGAAAATAGTTGCTATGGTGTCACTCTAAGTCCTTGCCACATCTGTCTTAAACAAACAAAACCCAGCAGGAAAAACGGCATACTTTTGACTGCGGGCTCAAAGGAAACTTGACCTCCTGATTTATTAGAACGTGGATATTAAATTTACGTTAATCCCCTTTTGGGAAGCGTGCAAGTGAGAGCATTGTTGACAAAATGCTTTGCAATGCATGCATACACACACACACTGGATTTAAAGTTTCTTTGTAGCAACTCAAAGACACGTATAACAACACACACACACACACACACACACTTCATTGTGTTGTGGGCCAACAGTGAGCAAATGATCCTTGGCTGTGAAAGGGTTAAGAGCGGTCATGATCCATCCATCGCAGTAGGCCGCCGCTCAATTATTCAACAAGCTGCGATCTAGTTTCATCAACTGCCAACGCCGCTGCCAGCGGTCGCATGCAGAGGGAAAAATACACACAGATAGACACACACATTAAACGTGGTGTTGTTGTTAAATGTACATTAATGGTTGCTGGTGACAAATCAGCTTCGTACACCAGAAAGAAACAACAACATTAAAGCATGAACTGTATCATCTCACCACATTAAAGGTACAGTTTGTGGATCAAATAAAACACAGCAGATAGAACCGCCTGCTGTAATTCTCACGTTCAGTGACAGATCTTTTAAAATCAGAGACTACAACTAGATCTAAGTTAACGTTGTGTAAAACAGACCTGTTTTGTTTTTTTGACAAACTTTTCAATTTACTTTTTGCTTGTCAAGCTGACTGTAGCTTATTACATTTGATTGCACCTCATTTACCTCGCTTTGAACAAAAGTGTCTGCCAGTGTCTGACTGATTAAAGCAGCCTAATAATCTCAAAGATTTTCATTTAAAGGGACTATTTGTAACTTTCAGAAATGCTTGTTAACAGCGACACCTGTGGCCGTGAAATCAACGAAAGTCCTGGTCGGAGAAGATAACGTTCGTTTCTCTCTGCGGAGCCCCATCACTTCACAAGACACGGGAAACCTCTGTTGGTCTGGAGGAGCTGCAGCAGTTATTTCTGCACAAACGTCCACTGTACATTCACTAGATATTCTCAGCGCTACGAAGTCTTCTGCAGTGTGGAGTGAGCGCGTGTACACGTCTAGAGGTGGAGCGAGGCAGCGAGGACACGCGTGCGCTGTGTGACTGAAGGCAGGCAGGCAGCGGAGACGTGGCTCCGGCCACACGCAAGCGCGCATATGCGAGCACACATGTGTCCCGACCCGCTACATTTATACGCTTAAAAAGTTACAAACAGTCCCTTTAAATAAATATCTGTTAAATCCCAATCTATCACTAACCAGACCCTGTCAGATGGTTTGTTTCACAGAACCACCTTAGAAGAAGCCGTCATTGGAAACTGTTTGGAAAAAGGCAGGCACTTTAAAAAAATATACATATATTTGCAGGTGATTGGATGAACCATCCGTCAATTAAACTACACTATGGTCTCACCGGGTCTCAAGTCTCAGACACCTAAACCACGCCGGTAGCTGCAATGGCTCTTCACAGGACGCTGATCGGTTTCATTGTCTGGTGAGCCAGAAACAAACGCGTTACTCAAAGCCTGCCGAGATGGATTTACATGTGACATTTTGATCCCGCCATTCTTGCGTGATCTTGTGACACCGCAAGAATCCAACTGCCGTGCAAGGTTTAATCTATTGCCGAATGAGGTAACACAATGATGACTGAGCCTATGGCCCACTGATGAGAGCTCTTTGCATTTGCAGTATTACGAACTGGGTGTCTGTGGCGAGATAAAAAAGAAAAACCTGCAATATACTGCTTATCGCCATAGGTGCCGCCAAAGAGAACAAATTCTTTGAGATTGTAACTTTAAGATCTTTATTATAAGATTCTGGAAATGTTAAAGACACCTGAAGACGGCTTTTTCAACCAACTCATGAAGCTAACATTAGTTTAGCTGTAGTTGATCAAATGTGGTGGTGACAGTTGTCAATTGTGTGAAAACTGAGAGCTTGATAGTAACAGTAACTAAGGAGGGCTGCGTTTAGTGAACACTGAATCATGAGTGTGAATTTGGCTCAAATTTATATTTAAACTTTTAAATTCAAGTCCCCTGTCAAAAGCTTCTAACCTTGTGTGCAGTTTTGCCCCCCCAAAGAATAGTCTAATTTCTAAAGTAGTCAGAATTGCGTAACCCAACAACCACAGAGTCAAACACAAGTCCTGTGTGTACACTGTACGCTCCCACACGTGTACTCACAGAGGCTGACAGAAACAAAGGCTGATTGTGACAGGAAGCTAGAGGAATTCATGCGATGGCACTTGTCCCATTGACAGCACATCCTCTCAATGTGTGTGTGTGTGTGTGTGTGTGTGTGTGTGTGTGTGTGTTCTGTGCTGTGGGCGTGAAATATTCCATATTATTTTTCTTATAGAAAAGCACTCTGATTTATTGCAGAATTTTCCATGTGAGCCTGGATAAAAACATGGATACTAGACGTGTGTTTTCCCATCAGTTCCCAATGGGACCGACAGATGCTGATAACAAGCCTCTTTCCTGATGACAGGCTGGTTTGCTGACAAAGGGGGAAAATATTACATCTCCCTTTTCTCTCTCTGCCATCAAAATATTTTTCACAAAACAAAAAAACATGAGGTTTTCAACACCCACAGTTCAAACAAACACGGTGACCGCATTTCATTCGATGGCCTCTCTGTTTTGGAGAGGTTGTACAGTAACTTCAGGCCCTCCGAGCCTCGTTGGCTGCCACTCTTAAATCAAACCAGGAGTCTCTGTCCTTTTATTAAATAGGCGTTATCGGTCGTTATGACCACCATAGATGTGGGTCAGTAGGGGCCTACTACTAGTAGGTTTTATCATCTATTCACATGGTAGATCACCGAAAGAAGTTATAAAAGAAGATGACAGATCACATCTAGTGTGAAACCAACAACGTGTGTCTTTGTGTTCACATGTGTCAAGTTTCACTTTCACTTTTCAAGCATAGTTATTTCAAGCCAAAACACAATGCTTTTCCCTAAACCTAACTGAGTGTTTTTGTTGCCTAAACCTAAAGAAGTTGGAGTTTTGTTGCCTAAACCTAAAGACGTTGTAGTTTTGTTGCCCGAACCTAAAGAAGTTGTTGTTTTGTTGCCTAAACCTAAAGAAGTTGTAGTTTAGATGCCTAAACCTAAAGAAGTTGCAATTTTGTTGCCTAAACTTAACTGTTTTTGTTGCCTAAACCTAAATACGTTGTAGTTTTGTTAACTAAACCTAAATAAGCCTTTTTGTTTGTGTTCAAAATGTGACGTTTCATTCAGTTGTTTTTAAGTTTTGCTTTCACTATTACAGTGAAGTAGGCGTAGTAGGCCCCTAATGACCCACATCTATGGTGCTTATAGCGACTGATAACGCCTATTTAATGGCCTGATAACAGTCGAATCGGGTGGTCCTTTACACTTTTACACTCAAACATCTGCATCCATCCACCATTGGTGAAGAGCAGAGAACACACACAGTCGTGTTGTCACCCTCACCATCACTGACACAAACGTACACACTTTAAGCTGGTACAGATCAAACCCACAGACCAAATCAAAAGTGTCCACACAACCGTCAGAGGCTTCAAGAGATGGCACAGGCCCCGGGGGGTGATTAGTGGGGTGCGGACAGGCTTCGAGAGGCAGTACGAGACGTTAGATTGGCAAACACTTGCGTCTCCCCCACATAATGACTCCCAGCTGTGCTCCTCTCACTGTTTATGTTAGAGGAGTTCCACAGCAAACCCTTCTCCTCCCCACGGTCGCTAACTGGAAACTTGTGTCATCTTGATTTTTCTGCACCGCTCTGTGTTTATCTGTCTGCTGCGTTTCTCTGCATGCTCTTAACTCCGCTGTTTCTTTTCTTGAACTCTCCTTCTCAATCCTCTCGCTGCATCTATAATTTTCTATCCCTCCCACGCACTCTCTCCCTCCTTGCTTGTTCCTCTCGCCATTTTTTTTTTTCTCCTGTGCATATCGATCCCAGGATGCTAATACATTTGATTTTAAATACATTTCCCTCCCCCCTTTGGAAGATCTAACCCAGCTGTTTAACCCCGGCACTTCCTCTCCAGCCAGGAAAAGGAGGATCTTGAGGGATTCATGAGAGTTGTGGTTACTGTTTCTCTCCCTCCTTCTTTCTAAGGGCACGCTGCCTAGATCACCGCTAAGAATTCCTAAAGAATCCAGTGCTTGAAATAAAATTATATGTTGCCATCTGTGTTATTTTTTTAAACAGTCGAGTGGTAGATGTGCAGGCGGTGTTGTGGTGATCGAGGGTCAGCCATGATTCCTAACATGCATTTGCGATAATCACGCAGGAATGTTAAAGGTTAGATAGAGTTCGGAGAAATTAATAAATTAAAACCGTCTTTCTTTCTGTCAGAATAAATCTCCTCTCTACACACTACACCACCTTTCTCTCTCTCTCTCTCTCTCTCTCTCTCTCTCACCATGCCCACATACTCCATATGTATTTTTAGCAGGCACAAGCTGGATCATGATAATAGCTTCACATACAGTGAAAACAATTCTCATGTTGCACAACACGATAGCAAATCTGTCCCATGCACGTAATATGTGCACCGTATGTAGACTCATATTTGGACATTCGCCCAACACCCATTCTAGTCTGTTAACCTCACAGCTAATATCAGCTGTAAGGTTACAGCGCTGTGGCCACCAGCTATCATCCCTCTCACTGCACATTTATTCTTCCCGGTGTGTAGGTGGTAAATCAGTGTGATCACGCTGTAGAGCTCCAGGCACAATTATACAGGTTCTATAAATGTCTTCGCCCAGGCTGCTGGAGGAGCTCTATACGACTGAATGACAGCACTAAATGAAAGGAGAATAAATCTGTAATCAACAAAATATGTCATTTTGTCTCATTCACAATGTGATTTGGTAAAATTACATTTCTTTACAATCATAGACTGCTTATAAGAAGGGGACGTTGTGACCGAGCCCCCAGGAAGGGCGCTGAGGCTGTGAAGCAAATATCCGTAGTGGCCAAACGGCAGTACTACAACTTCTGTGTCTGTCATGTGATGCCATTGGGCCCAAAAATACTTTTTCCCATAGACTTAAATTGGGAAAGAGACATCTGTAACTCAGCGGATAATTTTACTTGAGGTGAATCAACTTCTCAGTATGAACACTTGAGTAGCCCTTGTTTAAAGGGACTGTTTGTAAGAATCAGAAATGCTTGTTAACAGCGACACCTGTGGCCATTAAATCAACGAAAGTCAGCATCCTGTTTCTCATGCTTGTGCTCTCTCTAAATAGACATGAACGAGCATCGCTCAACACAGTGAGGCGACACACGTCAGCTAAAAGCACAATATCACTCTATATTTCAGCTGCTTGGCAGTAATGTTAGCTGACCAGACGGAGGTCTCTCCATGAATCAATGCTGATCCTAGTGTTGGCTTTTCCTGCTTCAGCCTCCTGACCGCGGCCGGAGGGAACAGGGGAGACACCGGAGTTTTGGTCGGACAAGATAACGTTTCTCTCTGCGGAGCCCCGTCACTTCACAAAACACGGGAAACCTCTGTTGGTCTGGAGGAGCTGCAGCAGTTATTTCTGCACAAACGTCCACTGAACATTCATTAGATATTCTCAGAGCTAATCTAACTCTTCTGCAGTGTGGAGTGTGCGTGTATGCACGTGAGAGGTGGAGAGAGAGAGAACTGCGCGCTATGTGAGTGAAGGCAAGCAGGCAGAAGAGCAGAGAAGCAGAGTACAGCAGAGACTCCGGCCCTGGTGACCGAATGCTGAATAAGACGTTTTTAGGCTACCAAAATCTTACAATTAACTTTCATGAAGTGAAAACACACTGAAAGGGTTAAACCTGTAAGATGAAAATACGGACAACTTAGCATCCCCTGCTTTATGGTCTATCTGACTCTAAATGGGACCATAATTTACTAAATGAACATCATGCTGTATTGAAGAAGACTTGAAACTAGAGATTGAGACCATAAACTCATGTTTACAATGTTTACTGAGGTAATAAATCAAGAGAGAAGTAGGCTCATTTTCTCATAGACTTCTATGCAACCAGAGGAGTCACCCCCTGCTGGCTGTTAGAACGAATGCAGGTTTAAGGCACTTCAGCATTGGCTTCACTTTTCAGAACCGGAGGTTGGCGCCTGATTAGTGCCTTGAAGTGCCACATTTCTTTGGTATGAAACAGTCACCATACAGGCTTGGAAAGTGGTCGTTCTAAATGAGTAAAGTGACTCAGCTGTGAGTTTTAGTCACCTGCTGTGTTCACATGCCCTGCAAACAGCAGAATGCCACTCTCCCTTACCCAATCCTTCTACATTGTGCACTATTTAAACGTCTTTTATAGGCTTTTAAGTAACGTAGATACCAATGTTGAATGATCCCATTTCTCCATGGAGCTCTTCTGGTTTCTTCTTCACATTTCTATCATCATGATGTAATGGATTTGCATTTATATTTTTGTATATTTTACATGCATGAAACACAAGTACACACTATTGTCATTCTCCTCCAGGAGGCTCTTGCCCAGGCTGAAGCCCAGGCCCAGGCCCAATCCCAGTCACGGCTCCAAGTCGACCCGACCGAGCTCGCCCCACGTCTCTGCCACCTGATGCGGACTGACACGGGCTACGGCTTCAACCTCCACAGCGATCGATCCAAGCCCGGACAGTACATCCGCTCCCTGGACCCAGGATCGCCCGCTGACCACGCCGGGCTCCGGCCACAGGACAGGCTGATTGAGGTAGGAGGACGGAGGAGCATGGATGGAGTGTCTGACCAGATAATGCAATCCAATCAATCAAGATTAATCGCATGATTGTCCATAGTTAATCGGAAATTAATCACACATTTTTTTATCTGTTCAAAATGTACCTTAAAGGGAGATTTGTCAAGTATTTAATACTCTTATCAACATGGGAGTGGACAAATGTGCACAAGTTCATTAAGTTATTTAACCTCATGGTTGGTACCGATGGATCCATCAGGGTTTTTTTGTTTCATATGATGCCAGTATCTTCACTCTGGCTTTAAAACTGCTAACCTCCGATAGATCGATTGCGTTAACGCGTTATTATCGCTTAACTTTGACAGCCCTAATAAGAAGTTAATGGAGTGAAGTGGAACTTCCACAACAGCGGTGATAAGCTGGAAGAATATTAAGTGAGACACAGCAGACCCGGTCGGATGAATGAGGAGATCATGAAAAACGTAAAAACAGTAACGAGGTGATTATTGATAAATGATTCTGGTTCATGTCAGAGAAGTATCTGATTTACTGGGTGTGAGGAAACCCCTCGAGAGGCCTCTTGTAGCCCTTCATCTTGCCACTTTTGGAGAAGCGTGGTTTCTTAGTAGGTGTGTTTGAACTGTGTACGCTGTGAGCCTACACTCCCGATTTTGCACGTGCCCACATTTCCACACAACCATCCAATCCTTTACCTCCACATAAATCTACATGTATGCTTGGATGACTTTCTTCTCTTGAGCTTTTACTCCATGACACACCAACACACACACACACAGCACCGCCTGCGCTTTTCCAGGGAAAGTAGCTCTCGGCTGCTCAGAACACCACTAGAAGTCGACAGACGTCTTTGCACAGTGTTTGCGTAGGAACTATTATGTATTTGTGTTTTTTTAGACACAAAACAAGTATGTAAGATAAAGGGAGAACACCTGAATGCACCAGCTTATTGGAGACTACAACAATAACACGAATAGAAGTCAGTCATCGGTGGATTCAACTTTACAGAGTGTTTTATCACTGGTCCAAAAAAAAGATGTCTGGAGTCGCAAAACATTATACAGCTTATACACAGTTTATAGTGTAAGTATATAGTATATAAGTCTAATGAAGTGAGGGCCAAAGTGCAAATGTACTACGGAGTATTAGGGCCACATTTAGGGGAAAAAAATCGGAGATTTCCAGAATAAAGTCATAACTTTTACGAGAAAAAAGTCATAAGATTATGAGAATAAAGTCATAACTTTACGATAAAAAATTACGTAATATTACGAGAATAAAGTCATAACTTCACGAGAAAAAAGTAGTAATATTACGAGAATAAAGTCATAACTTTACGAGAAAAAATGTTGTAATATTACGTGAATAAAGTCATAACTTTACGAGAAAATAACACGGAAAATTACTACTTTATAATATTATGACTTTATTCTCAAATCTCAGATTTATTTGTTTTCCTCAATGTGGCCCTAATACTCCGTCGTACCGTCGTACCATAGACCTACAACGATGATAAATAAAAATGAAAACGTTAACATGAAAACAGTTATTCATTTCCATTTGGGAAAATCCACAGGGAGCCACTGGAGAAGGGCTGAAGAGCCGCAGGTTGCTGACCCCTGAGCTAGACTTATCATTAATTATAGTTTGTTGATATTTTAGAACAAAGCTGCAAGGAGTCTAAAAACTTACAGAAAAGTTTGCGATTGAATGCAGATGTGACCCCGTCTACATATACTGTCACAGCTGCAATTCAAATGGCAGGAGTCACACTTGCGTCTGCTGCCAGGCCCCCGTTTCTAAAGATAACAGGAGCTGAAGCCTGGACTCAGTCTCGACTGTGTGTCAGAGAAGAGGCCAGTCATAGGGGGAGTTATTAATCCGTCTGATCGCTGGGGCTGACAGGGCGAGAGACATTGGGGGAGGAGTGTGTTTGTCTCTTCTTATAAAACGTGGAGAGAAATGGAGGCAGACGGTGTGTCTCAGATAAGAGAGGGGCGGGAAAAAAGGTAGCTGAGAGCAAAGAGAGAACTGTATAAAAAAGTATGACAAAGTTCTGTCAAAGTTAAAGGTCATGTATTCAAATACTCCAGAGGAGGAAATGGGTGACAAAGATCATGGGTGTTCAGTCAACTTTGCCCCGTTGAATGCTGGCAGTAACATCATCATTTTCATTATAAGCCGTTTTTCATCTGAGAGTTCACACACACAACATTCACCCTTCATTCCCATGACCTTTGCCCTCGCTGGCCGTACATCAGGGTCCAGACCAGGCTGCAGACCAACAGCCCAACAGCACTCCAGTATAGGGTCTGATAGTGAGGTTAAACAGAGTTCATTTAGGATCTCCCAAAATGTAAAGGAACATATACTCGTAGTTTTTTTTGCACGTTTTAGACAATTTTCCCATCAAGTTTTTTGGTTAATTTCTTAATTTCCAGGCGGTAATTTGTTCTATTTGATGGCAGTTCATGACTAAATGTCCTAAAATCAGCCTCCAGAGACTTGAAAGTCGCTCGACACAACAACAAGATAAAGTTTTTTTTTCCTAAAGATGAATTTAGTGTTGCATAATAATGCAGTTGAGAGCAGGGCCTGTTTTCAAAATGCTTACTGATGAATACATGAATGTAGCTGGAGCCAGCAGCCGGTTGGCTTAGCTTACCACAAAGAGGACTTATTGTGCTGATTTTCAGGTGCATACTTGTATTTGGGGTTTCTACTAGAACATGTTTATATGCTTTTATGTTCAAAAACACGCTTTATTTTTCTCATACCGGCTGTGCTGCAGTGCAACTAGCTGCTAGGCTGGTATTATGCAAATGTGTTACTTTGTGACGTCACCACGTTACAGAAGAGAAGGCAGGGCTTTAAGTGAGGTGTTTCAGGCAGTTCAGGAGCAGTGTTTCTGCAGTGGAGAGTAACTCCCTTTGGCGTGGACTTTGGGCTTCGTAACTTTGCAGACCTTTCACATGCATAAAAAAACTATATAACATACTATATAATATAATAATAATACTATATAATAATAATAATAATACTATATAATATAATACTATATAATACATACTAAAGGAAACGGAAAAAGCACAAAGCATATACAGTATGTCTTCTTTAACACTTTATATCTTGTTTTGTTGAATCCATATCCGGTATCAATCTTCTTCACCTAACTCTGGAGTCTTGTGTTGGAGTTTCTAGAGACAATGGTGACAAATTACAAAGGTGATGAAATGTTTTGCGAAATGGTTTACAGTGATATAAACTGTAGACAATATGTAGTCCGATAACTTTGATGAGGACCACCGACTGGAGCTGCAGCTGTTTGTCAAAGTAAAAGTCTGTGAAAGGCAAACTGTTGCTGTTGTTGTCAGTGTCTGTAGTCTTGGCATTAGAAAGTACTGGTGATGTACTGATGCTCCGCTGGAACATTAGACAGCTGATGAGATTGTGTGGGAACATCCTGTAGCAGGTCACTAATGATGGTCCGCCACCTCCCCACATCTCTCCATGGACACATCAATTGAGGATCACATTGACTTGCGCACACACAAATGAAGTTAGTAGGCACTAAAGACGCCGTCAGGCCAAATTCAGCTCAACTAAAGGAGCTTTATTTGCATGATGCACATGTGTACACATTGCTAAAGCAAATATTTTTAATATAAATTACATAGAAATAGAATAAGATTTCTTAAACGCAGCTTCTCCGATGTGAGGACTTGCTGCCTTTATCTGTTTAATGTCATTGCAAACTGAATATATTTGGATTTTAAACTGTTTCTCAGACAAAATAAGACGAAAGAGTGATTTCCCGGAGTTTTTACTACTTATATTTTCTGACATTTTATAGACTTATCAGTTAATTGAGCTAATCGATTGGTTGGTTGCAGCCCTGGTTTAGTTGCTTCTAACAAACAAAATGTGGGAGATTTAAAAAGATATTTAAACTCTTCGCACATATTTGTATATTTATATTAATTCACTGTCTCTATTCATGTATTTTAGTTTTTTATGTGCATGTTTAGCCTACTGTTTGCATAAAGCTTTGGACTGTGTTTGTATTGCAATTATCTAACATTTCCTGTGGAACACTTGAGGTCAACTTTATGAGACTTTAAGTGTTCTGGTAAATATTTGATTTCACGCCAACTTAATAACTTAATCCGGGTGTTTTAGTTTAGTTTGGACCGAAAAATCTGAGCCCCTGTTGAGTTAGTTGACTGTGTGTGTGTGTGTGTGTGTGTGTGTGTGTGTGTGTGAGTGTGTATGTGTGTGTGTGTGTGTGTGTCCACGCGCTGATAACAGCAACCGTCTCTGACCATGCGTCAAGACGGCGCTTGTGTTATCTGTCAGCAGCCTGTTAGAGAGGTGAACAACCATGACAGATCTCTCTCTCCGTCTCTCGCCGTCTCTCTTCTCTCACCACGCCCCATTACACTGGAGGTGTATCAGCAGCAGCTAGCGCTGTAGAGGCGGCGATGATGAGAGCTCAGCTTTCTGCCGATGTTTGGCAGAAGCGGTGACACCAGTGAAACGCCTCATCAGTCTCTCTGCTCGGCCTGCGCTCAACAATGCGTACTCTGGACCTCTCACAGACTTGAGGGTGTCACCAAAGAACAAACACCTTCACTCACAGCAGCACCCACATACTGTACATACTTGGGGTTAAATTCATGATAGGCCAGTCTAATGACTGATCCCCTGCAGTTTACCCTCAGTCACCTGCTGCTCTTATTATTTACTTATCCAGTATAGGGAGGCGGGCAGCAACATGTTAGCGTTATCATTGTCACTCAATAACATTCTGACGTTAGCATTTAGCTCAGCCTACAGCCTCATGGTGGGGTGTTTTATATCGCGAGGGATCATCTCGTTTCCCAGCATTGGATGCTTGATGGGCTACCACTAGACACAAGCCACCCGATTGGACAAATGTTTTTCCTCGTAGGCTGCAGCTCCCAGCGTTTGGAAACGTTATTCTCTTATTTCACGAAAATAGTTCACCAAAATGTGTTTCTGAAAACATTTTATGCGAGAAATAAGCCATGCAGTTGCTGAATCTGTCTTTATTTTGGATCGATAATGCTTAGTTTGAAAGTTTCTCTGGAGTTTCCGGAGGTGGCGAGTCGCGTCGCATGAGCCTCGACCTCAACGTTATGCAAATGAGGAGCGGTTAACGTGACGGTACGTCTCTCGGATCGCGCCGCCACGCTACCAGAATGTATTGCACGGCTGCTTACATAGACAATGAATAGGTCAGCATTAGGTCAGCACAGGGCATCCTGACCGGTCTGCGGTTAAGCAGCCCCATATGCAACAAACTGCTCCTCACTGTGTGTTCTGACTCCTTTCTACCAGAACCAGCATTAACTTTTTCAGCAGTTTGAGTTCCAGTAACTCTTCTATTGGATCAGACAACACGGGCCAGCCTTCGCTCCCCATGTGCATCAATGAGCCTCGGGTCTGATCCTGTCGCCGGTTCAGCGGTTTTCCTTCCGTGGACCACTTTTGGTAGATCCTGACCACTGCAGACCGGGAACATCCCACAACCCGGTCGTCTAGCCGTCACAGTTTGGCCCTTGTTGTCAAAGTCACTCACATCCTTACATCCTGGCCCATTTTTTCTGCTTCCAACACAAAGTTCAAAGTTCAAAATGTTCACCTGCTGTCTAATATATCCACCCCACTGCCAGGTGCCATTGTAACGAGATAATCAATATTATTCACTTCACCTCTCAGCTCTCGCTTTGAAAGGTCAGCGGCAACCAAGGTCAAGGCCTTTGGCCTTGGCGGAGGTAACAACGGCACAGACAGTGCAGAGTGATTTCACCTCTTCACCTCATGTGTGGGCTGCTTCAGACAAAACACGACAACGGCACCACTGTGCTCTGAAACCCATCAGTATCTCCAACGGCTTGCGTATGTGATGTGACAATGAGACAATGAGCAAAGATTATTTCTGCAAGAGCCTCTATCCATCATTTCAATCAACAAATGGTGTTCTCGCCGCTGAGACGTCACCATGAAATCAGCTGTTGCGGGAACATTAAATTTCCACTCATTTATTACCAAAATCAGTTTCTGAATAAATTTGAAGCCACAAATAGGCCGTGCAGTTGCTGAATCATGCATTATCTATAACAGCTTGTTTAACAATGTCCTGGAGGCTTCGATTCCTGTCAACATCTAAATCATCTCTCGTAGTTTGCTGAACGGTCACTGTGAAAACTGACTTTATGAGATGAGACTCTTGTTAGTCTAGACCAAAGAGTTACACATGATGCGTCACACACACACACAGATGTGCAGATGCATTTGAAATAGTTTGTTTTGATCAATCCAAGGTTAGTCTGCTCTTACGCACAGTCAGGCGGCTGGACTCTCCATGACTCTGATGAGACATGCACTTAAACCAACACACACACACACACAGTATCAAGAGGTTCCCTGAGGAATAATCCCATGAGAAATAAGCGTCTGTACTGTTCCTACAGCGTGTATTAATTAGCCCAGTGGGCAGAGAGCAGAGTGTATTGTCTTGTGTGGGATGGACTGTTAATGAAGGGCTGTGAAACATGACACAACACCTGTTGTTTGGCCGAATACAAAGATGCTTGTTCTCTCTCTCTATCAAACTGTCTGTCTGTGTCCCCGGCTGACTGGAGATGTCTGTTTTTATGTCTGTCTTATGTGTCTGTCATGAGTCCTGGGAAGAAAAAGGATTTTTTTATTTAAAAGAGAGGATTTCCATCTGTTGATTCTTTCTTTGTGTTATCTTCCTTCCACTCTCTTTCCTGATCTTGTTTCCCTTTTCCTTTCTTCCCTGACAGACCCGTAAAGTCTGTCTCATTGCACCTGTAGTACTATTTCAGCCCGTTTTCCTTTCCCACAAAGCTAATTTTAAGCTTTTCCTCCGCTTTACTACTACATTACGTTCCATCATGTCATAAGCGGTGAATTTTAAACAAATTCCCCCTCAGGACCCGGACACCTGAAACCCGCACCATAGCCGGAGCCCAGGAGGAGAGCCATCAATAATTGATTGTGCACCAACACTGACTTGGCGTGGTGCGAAGCTACCTGCCTCAGAGAGGCCAAGGTCTAGACAAAGCAGGCCTCCGAATGCACGCAGCATCTAGATAAGAGCGAGCAATCACAGGCTATTGTGTTATTGTCACATAGATGGTCGGTCACATGCACCCATATTCATTCTGTCCCTCTGTTGGGCTGTTTCTGGCCCTGATGTTTCCTGAAAGTCTTCTTCTATTGTGGTGAATCAGAACTTAACAGCTGTCCCTAAACCCTTTCCTGAACTGCTGTTGCAAGAATTCATAATTCATAACTTTGTCTGGAGAGGTGGAGGCTTCTGAGAGTCATCTTGAACAGTGTGTATAATCAGTATGTTGTCCCACGGCTCCACCTACTGGAGGGACGAGGTAGCACAGGCTCTCAGTGTGGTGAACAGTATGTCAACAATGAAAAAAATGCTATATTCAAAATAAAGATGAATGTAACTCAACCAATCCACTGACCTGGAGAGATTTGTGTTGGAAAAAAAGAAAGTAGGATGTTAAATGTCAAGTTTAATGGGTCATATTTTGGAGATATGTCTAAAAAGCTTTGTGATATAATCCTGAAGATCTATATGGCTGCAAATGAAATGATAAAATACAGAGAATTACACCAGAACTGCACCACAGAACAGGAGGTCTTTCTGCAGGAAGGACAGCTGAAAACAGCGGGACACTGAGAACAAAAAATAATATCAATATCATGTGCAACACTACTTGTTTCCATTCTCATGTGCAATATCACTGTTCATTGTGTGCAATATTAATGTCCATCATGTGCAGTGTTGGACATCTTCACATACTGTCAACTATCTCCTGGTCCTGTTTTTGTTTTACATCTCATGCTCACTGCAAAATAAAAGTAGTTTTCTTTAACAGTCAACTTGCAAAACCATTAAAAAGTCGTCTTCCTGTGTCCTGCAGGTGAATGGTATGAACATCGAGGGCATGCGGCATGCAGAGGTGGTGGCATTCATAAAGAAAGGGGGTGATGAGACCTGGCTGCTGGTGGTGGACACCGACACGGACGAACACTTCAAGAGGAGGGGGGTCGTCCCCACGGTCAGCCATCTCAGAGGTAGGACTGCTCAGCTATGTTTTACTGTATGTATAAACTTTAACTTTCAGGATGCAACATCATCACGTACAGTAGGTTGTGGTCATGTTGCGTGCAAAGAGCGAGGTTGTTCAGCTGACTAAAATATTAGAGGTTAAACAATTAATAGGAAGTAAATCGATTTAACACTGTCTCGGTGCAGTGTGTAGGATCTGACGGCATCTAGCGGTGTGGTTGCAGATTGCAACCACCTTAAAGTTCTCCAGTGTGTCAACCATGCAGGAGAACTATGGTGGCCGACGCGATTATGAGAAAACGCTAATGGCTCTCTCTAGATTCAGTGTTTGGTTTGTCTGTTCTGGGCTACTGTAGAAACATGGCAGCCGGCTCCGTGAAGAGGACCCGCTCCATATGTAGATATAAACGGCTCATTCTAAGATAACAAAAACACAACTATTCTTATTTTCAGGTGATTATACACTAAATAAAACATACTTATTACTGTGACTTTCACAGCTCACAGCTGGCGGCACCGTGAGGTGGTCGGCTTGTTATTAACACGGTGTGTTTCCGTATAACGTATCGGCGGATGCCTCTCTCATTCAGCAGCCTTGTTGTGTCTGTATAACGTTACACTACGTTGTCTCTCATCCCGTCATCTACCGCTTTGTTCTTTCTCACCGCGGACGGCCAGCAGCTCCCGCACACACATCCACACACGTCTCTCTGCTCGAAGAAGGCGTCATCAGTTACACTGCTCATGTGTTATACTCTGTGGTCTTAATGCTCAGGCTGATCGAAATCCTTAAAAATATTCCTGAATCCGAATCATGATCCGGATCATGAGCCGGATCACCACCAAAATCTAATGGATTGTTCATTGTGCCACACCCCACCCCTCCAAAAAATGTCATTCAAATCCATCGCGGACTTTTGGAGTAATCCTGCTAACAGACAAACAAACAAACCAACAAACCAACTGCCGGTGAAAACATAACCTCCTTCCAAAGCCTTCGGCCTTGGCGGAGGTAAATATTATATTCCATTTCTGCTAATAGCTCCTCCTAAATGCTGCACACAGGTCCTTTAAGATACATTACAACAACCTTTAACACTTCCATTTGTCAAGTGAGATCCCATTCTTTTGAATATGAACAACACTAGAGTGTAAAACAGCAATCTGTGGGCTTGTTTGTTCGTTTTCAGACTATGACGGTCCGTCCATATCCAACGGCTCCCCCAACCCTCAGATCAACGGCAGCTCCACCACACAGTCCTTCAGGTCCACACACTCCGACCTCAGCAGCCAGGGCAACAGCACACAGGTGGGTGGGGAGCATTCACGAACGGGGCTGCGTTTGGCCTTTTAACATGAAAGTCAGCACCCTTAATCTTTCTGTCTGTCTATCTCTCTGTCTAGCTGGCGGATGATGACGGCGGCCGGCTGATGGACCCGTTCGCCGAGATGGGCCTGACTCTGAGCGCTACGGCAGCAGAGGAAAAGATGAAGGTCCACTCCAAAGAAAAGAAGAAGGCGCCGCAGATGGACTGGATGAAGAAATACGAGCTGTTCAGCAACTTCTGAGTCTTTCCGCTACAAAAACACCAGAGATACGAGCTCTCTGCTGTCCTCTGCGTGGACCAGAAAGATCCCCCATACAACAGATTTTGCTCCTGGAATTAAATGTGACAAAAGGAAAAAAAGTTGGACTGCGGATTTGACTTTTTAAGCCACTTCAGAGACCCTTTAACAGCTTCTTTTCCCCTCTTCAAAGTAGAAGTACAACATGAAGAAAGTGACTGCAAAACTGTGTTTAAAATCACAGAAGGAAGAGCAGCAAGTTTTCACAAATTTACCTAAATCCCCATCACTCTTTCTCTGCTTTAATCCCCCCGTTCTCCCCTCTCCTATAGAGACTAATTTCAAACAAATGAAGGGGACAGTTATTTTTATATTTAAAAAAGTATAAACAGCTATTAAAAAAAAAATCATGGACTGCATTTTAAAGAGTTTTATGGACACTGTGACGATAATGATTGTGGACATTGTGGGAGTCAGAGGAAGCCCAAAGCCGGCAGAAGATCACTGTGAAAGAGTTGAGACCCTCCACCCCTCGCATATGTTTTATAATAATCCCTCACAGAGAAAAAGGACGGCCATGTGTCTACTGGTTGTGTGTTACAGTACGTCTCCTACATGTATTTTGTACTTTTAGATAGAGCTCAAATGTTATTTAGCACTCAGTCTTAATAATGTATCACCACTAACCTCTTTTTTTCCTCCAAAGTGCTCCAGTGCACATGTGCATAACAAAGGGAAGCACCACTAACATTAAATGTATTGATAAAGTAAACGTAGACCAGGGGTCGGCAACCTTTACTATCAAAAGAGACATTTTAGGTAAAAAAATAAATAAACAATCTGTCTGGAGCCGTAAAACATTTGAGCATTGTGATGAAGGTAACATAGTTTATAGTCTAAGTATATAGTATATAAGTCTAATGCAGTGAGGGCCAAAGAGACAATGAACTACGGAGTATTAGTACGGCCGCATTGTGGGAAAAAACATCGGAGATTTACAGAATAAAGTCAGAATATTACGAGAAAAAAAGTTGTAAAATTACGAGAATAAAGTCATAATTTTACGAGAAAAAAGTAGTAAAATTACGAGAATAAAGTCGTAATTTTACGAGAATAAAGTCATAACTTTACCAGAAAAAAGTCGGAATATTACAAGAATAAAGTCGTAATATTACGAGAATAAAGTCATAACTTTACCAGAAAAAAAGTCGTAATATTACGAGAATAAAGTCATAACTTTACCAGAAAAAAAGTCGTAATATTACGAGAATAAAGTCATAACTTTACGAGAATAAAGTTGTAAAATTACGAGAATAAAGTCGTAATATTATGAGAATAAAGTCATAACTTTACCTGAAAAAAAAGAAAATAACGTAAAATTACTACTTTATAATATTATGACTTTATTCTCATAATACTACAACTTTTTTCTCTCGTAAACTTCTGACTTTATTCTCAGAATATTATGACTTTATTCTCGAAATCTCAATTTGCTCAATGTGGCCCTAATACTCCGTCATACCGTCGTACATTAGACCTACAACAATGATAAATAAAAATGAAAATGTAAACAAAAAAGATTCATTCATTTCCATTTTTAAAGATCCACAGGGAGCCACTGGAGAGGAGCTAAAGAGACGCTCTTTATGTGGCTCCGGAGCCGCAGGTTGCTGACCCCTGACATACTGTAGACTAAAGGAAGGTTTCTCCGGGCAAATGGCACGATGAATGAGTTTATCATGGAGGATGCTTGATGTGTACAGCAGAGGGCGAACTTGCACCACAAATAGAGGCACTTAAACTACGCAGAGTAGATGTTTATCCTGGCTGTTTTATTGGAGTTATGTCAGACTTTTTTCTTAGTTATAGGAGCAGTGACTTCCTGGAGTCTACCCCTGGTTGCCTGGCAACAGCTCAAGGCCAAGTAACAGTCCGGCACAAAACTGCAAATTGGCATTTTTACACTTTTTGTGTAGAGATATAACATGTTAAGTAGTGAGCTTTAAGAGGTGCCAGGCTAGCTGTTTCCCCCTGTTTCCAGTCTTTATGCTAAACTAAGCTAACTGGATGCTCGTACTAAATGTCATAGTATTCCTTTAACCCTTTGAGACCCACAGTAGACACATTTTAGGGGGGTACAGGGAGTCTTTAGGGGGAGATAGCAGGTCAACAGTAGATGTCACATAAAAGTGGTGTACATCATCTGAAAGCTGGGAACCTGAAGATTAATTTGAGATGTGTGCATTGTGTGTCAAGTTCTTCTAATCTAGTTGTTCATAAATTGTTGCAGCATTTTTTGGGTTGATACCATTTGTTACACAGATTTGCTGCTAAATTTAACCATTTTTTTTACCACTCGAGAATTGATAAAAATGATCAATAATCCCTGCAAAATACCACATTAAGACACCAAGACCTTGAGGAACACCAAAGAAAAAGCCATGCTGTGATTTGGGATCAAAAACTTTTGACATTTGGAGATTTTAGCAAGAATTGCATTTTATCGGCAATTCGATGGTGAGCACTTAAGTTGTGTAAAACTGCTCAGAAACCTCCTTATTGTCAATCTAGCTAGGAAAGCCATCCATCCTCTGAATGCTCTAGGTCTCTAGTCTGATCCATCCATCCTCTGAATGCTCTAGGTCTCTAGTCTGATCCATCCATCCTCTGAATGCTCTAGTTTGTGGCTGTAAAGTTTCATGAGGCTGTGATTATCCTAGAGGTCACCACAGGTCATTTTATACAGCGAGGTCAAGTTTAAAAAAATGGTCTCACTACAATGAAATGTCTCCTATGGGGACTAACATCATCACACATGAATACAGTTGGGCTCATTGGATCCACAAGAGTCTCAGCTTTACAGTGATACCCAATTTATGGAATTCAAGACTGTTAAGGGACCCCAGTATGCAGAAATATTCAAACACACCATTTTAGAACAGGAGAAAATAACATATTTAGACTGCATGTGATTATCATAAAGTGGGCATGTCTGTAAAGGGGAGACTCGTGGGTACCCATAGAACCCATTTACATTCACATATCTTGAGGTCAGAGGTCAAGGGACCCCTTTGAAAATGGCCATGCCAGTTGTTCCTCGCTAAAATTTATCCCAGCTTTGGAGCGTTATTTAACCGACTTCCCGACATGGTTGGTACCGATGGATTCCTTAAGTTTCCTGAACCTACTAGAGCCTCTGAAAGACAGTAAAGTCAGTCGGGTCTCAGGGGGTTAAGGGAAAAAAAAGGGGGGATTAATGCTCAAAAGTGCAACTAGCAGCAGCAGAGAGTACGTTGGAGTGAAAGGATGTGAATGAGCTCCACTATGAGCGGAGTGCGAGCAGGTTGTGGTGACGCAGGGAGTGTTGGAGAGGCTTCACAGTGAGGTCAGAGATGCTCTGGAGGATCTAGTGAAAGAGACGCTGGGAGCCATGGAGCTTACGGAGGATTATTACACACACAGGGACAGCTGTCATACACACATTTGGAGCACAACATGTGTGTGTGTGTGTGTGTGCGGAGAAGGTATACATGCCGCAATCCACGCTATAAAGTGTTGATACGATGTGTTATAACTAGTGAGACTGGACATGTTGTCTTTGTTTTTACACCCAGCCTTATAGTGTCCTGATTCATCTCTGTGCATCAGTCTGTGTGTGCAGGAGGGGTTAACTCTGTCTGTTCTGACAGTCACAGCGACTCAAACTACGATACCACGGCTGATGTATGTACAGTTAAAGCATACAGTATATATATGGCAGGTTGCATTTTTTTCAATAAAGTGTGACAATGGCGTTTTTGAATATTTTAAATTGTTGTCATCATGTCTCGTGCCTTCTCTCGTCTGTCCTCTGTCTCTTGAATTTTGTTTTCCATCACAACTCTCGTACTTTGTTTTGAACCTCTTTGTGCGACTGAAACTCTCTCACATTCTTCCTTTTTATTGGTCTCTTTGTTACTACAGTCTCTCTCATTTGCTGCCCGTCTCCTCTCTTTCTCTCCCCTCTCAACTCCTCCGTCTCTCTCGCTGAGGATTACGCCGGCGTTCAGTTTCAGTTTCAGCCTGTTCTCACAATTCACCACCATCAACCAGCTGCTGTGAAGCTTTCAGGCCATGCAAAGGTTAAACAAAGGTCAAACGTGTGTTGAACACATGTGTGTGTGGGTGTATTGTGATGAAGATGATGGCGAGAAGTGTGTGTGTGTGTACTTTCGTGTATCTCCATTGTCTGCGTTGAGACAATACAGTATCAGTATGTGGCGTGGGTGTGAAGACCTACTCAGGTTTTTTACTTGAGTAAAAGTGTTGAAAGAACAGTGTAAAAATGACTCCAATTAGACACTTAAGACAAGTAAATATTCTTCATTTAACATTTTAAAATATCCATAAAAGTTCAGAAGTTTTATTAACAAAGTGTATTTAAAGTTTCAAAAGTAAAATAACTTTTTGTTCAGTAAAATGGCCCCTTTAATAATGTATTATATAGAGTTAGAGTATTAGATTTTAATACTGATGCCTTAATGTGTAAGCAGCATTTTACTGTCGTAGCTGTATGTACAGTTTGCAGAGGTGAATATTAGATTATTATCTAGAATATTATACTCCAGTAAAAGTGAAAGTTAAAGTGTAAAAATAAAAGTAAAAAGTGGGTCAGTTAAAATGTTCTCTGAGTAAACGTTACTGCGTGTTTTACAATTATCTCAAACAATTAACTTAATTTCTATGGAAGCCTATATACATGTATAACTGATTATTAATATACAGCCACCTTCCTCAGTGTAGCCTCACTAGAATTAACCAGGAAAGAGACAAAACTCAGACACTTACAGTATATAAGTCTCTGGACACCACGGTGGTGCAACAAATATTATTAGACTACACAAATTGAGTAGCCAAATAGCAAAATAAAACTTCAGTAAAGCAACACAGAGATAAACAATACAAACTCCACAACAGCTGCAGCCAAGAACACACATATTATAGCAAAGGAGAGACTCATAAACAGCTTGACTCAATAAGTCGGAGGAGTCCTGAAGTGATTAATGAGCTAGAAAACAAGAAGAAGAAAGGAAGTTCAGCTATTTGTGTTTTCTACTTTTCTCTAGAGATATTTATGACCTCTTTGGGCCTCAAAAATGTTATTTAAATGAAATTAATGTGAGAAGTTTTACCCATTTGAGCCCACAAGTGATTTTTTTTATTTCCTTTGGTGGAAGTGATCTCTGAGTTTTTCTTATCGTATTATATCTAGTCTTTGGGCACATGGGGCTACTGTTTTTGCGACAGACTCCTTTATATTTTAGGAAAAAACAGTATAGTCCCATGTGCCCAAATACTAGATATAGTATGATAAGAAAATGTCTTTATCTCAGAAACTACAAGGAGCACCATCAAGTATCTGTTATCTATGAACTCATAACAAGTTGAATATCAAAGATATGCACACATAAACATTGTGTAAAAGTGTGATTTTTCATGTAACATCTAAACATTTTTAGTTTTACTGCTTTCCCAAAGTATGTCCGCACCAAATTTCAAGACCTTTGACCAATCAGAACAAACGTTCTGGCATCTTTCCTTAGCATGGCCTACTAAATAATAGTCTTTGGGCACATATGAGTCAGAGGGGAAATATCTGTTTGTTGTTGGAGCCGGTAACAACTAGACATGTGAAACATAGGGTGACCAGATCCCAAAAAAAACAAATGTGGGACAAAGAGTTTGTTTGTGTGGGTTAATGTGGGACACACTAACAATAATGAGAGGTAGTCTACAGTTTTGATATAATCTATAGTCTATCTAACTTACATAATAAACATTTCTATGCTGCTCCTTATCTTGTAACATCTCCATGCTTTGCCCAAATGCATCCGTAGATTGGCACATCTCTTTTTGAGTTTCTTGTGAGACTCACATGAACTGTGTCGCTTCATGTCGTCATGTGAAATTGAAAAATAACTCTGAGAATCGTCTTCCACCGGCTTTTAAATACTTATGAGTAGTTTCACAGTCTTTGTTGTAGCTGCTCTTCATTTTCTTTGTAGTAGTTTCCATCATATTCTGTTTAAATCTGCAGAGCTTGTGACTTAACGGTGACTCAAAATTTTCCTCCGTTGGGCGTAGCGTAGCTAAGACGGTGAAATGTTAACCTGCACTTGACCCACGTGTGCACAGCTTGACAGCAAACATGATGACAGCCTTCCCTGCTTTCTTCACAGCTACTGGATAAAAACCAGATTTTTTTAAAAAAAGCTCCTGTCCTGCAACGGTTTGACTTTTGAAAACTAGAGCCAATGAAAATGTAGGACATCGTCTCAATATGTGGGACACCTGGTCACCCTAGTGAAACGTGATCAGCTGGTCAGTCAGAGTCAGTAGCCAGGAACACTAACTACCATTATGACACTATAATCTAAAAATGGACACCTGTCAGTTATGAAGAAACAAAAGATATATATAAATCCGCTCTGTCCACTTGGTGGCGCACCACCAGCATTTAACATCCAGGAAGTAAGACAAACCCTGGTAGCGTGAGGCCGTGAGTACATCCAGTGCCCTACCTGATCTTTGTCGAAATGTAATGCCACACGTGGGCACATTATCAAGCTCCCCGGAGGTTATGACAAGGCCAAGTAGTAACGCCAGCACTTCAAAGTAACAGGCCTGGTTCAAAGCAGTCTGCAATTTCAGAGCAGTAAAAAAGCAGAGGAGGACAGAGGCAGAGAATAGAGCCACAGGTGGGCACTTTCTGTTTTCGCCTGTCTCGGCCAATACAGGCATTTCTACTTTCTATTGATGATAGATGATTGTTTGTCTGGCACTCCCTAGGTTTCTGTCCTGCTGGACTTTAATTTAAGATTTCCGTATAAACAATTTATTCACCACTTTTCACATTTACTTCTGGTTTTTTTTTTTCTGTTTTTTTCCCATCTCATCTCCACCACCAGCATCCCACCCAAGTTAAAGTGCCACCCATGTAACCGTGCCAGGGCTGCCTGGGATGCAGCGGTGCCCACAAGGAGGGAGAAACCAGAGACTGACAGGGAGGGGGAGACAGAGAGAGAGAGGGATGGGGAGATGGAGAGGGAGAGGGAGGGGGAGTGTGTCGCCATGGCAACGGTGTGTTTTTGTTAGCGCTCGTGAGTCAGACAAGCAGTGACTCACAGTCAGGAGGAAACACACACACACACACACACACGCATACACACAGTCACATTCATACTCACACTCCCACTCACTCAAAGGGAAGCCAAATAAGGACAGCTACACCAACACGCACGAGGAGAGAGGCAGAGAGAGAGAGAGAGAGAGAGAGAGAGGGCAGGGAAAAAAAGAAAAGAGAGAGTTGGATGATTTGTGTGCTAACCCCCAAAAAATCAAGAAATACAAAATGGGAAAAAGTTGCAAGATGAAAAGCTGGGATGGGGAGCGTGCACGTGTGCTAAAAAATGGAGGGAAGCCGAAGCACCAGAGGGCATGAGCGCGAGCACATACCATCTCCCGAGAGCACCCTCCACATGGGTGGGGGTAGCGGAAACACACACACATACACACACACACACAGGCAGGCACACCCAGTTTGTGCACACCTTGGCTTAACTTGCTAAACCACTCATTTATTGTCTGCCGCCTACATATTTAGGGAGGACACCTGGTTGTGCACAGCAAGCTTTGCATTTATTTGATTGTGCAAATCTTAGTTTAACAAAGTTTTTTTTTACTACAGAGCTGTAAAATTGGGTAGTTTTACCTCTTTGGGCCTCGAACATGTTATTTAAAGTAGGCAAGATTGGAGCAAATATGTAAAGCAGTCGCTATATCATGACAGTAGTACATGAAACAGGTAACCTGAAAAAAAATCATGTTCCTCTGTGTGCTCCTAATGTCATCTGCAAGATTTCACAGACCGGAGGAAAACAAGCAGTAAGAGCTGATCTGAGATCCGCTGTCCAGCTGCCGTCTATGAGAGCCGGCTGTCAATCACTCACGAACTCCGACCAACCGGTGAAACTAGGCAGCGCTGATAAAATATGAATCATTATTATGTTACTGTAATGCCTATTTCTCTCCTCAGGTGTTGCAGAATCATCTTGTAGTGCACGGTTTAGCTGGAAAATGAGAAAGTTTGTGACGCCGCTGCCATTGTGAAATCTGTTGAAGGAAGTTCCAGTCACATGATCGGAGCACAGCCAATAGGAACGCTCTCTCTCTCTCTGAAGTGCCAAAAATATACTGACTACTTCCACTTTAAATGAAATTAATGTGAGAGGTTTTCCCCATTTGGGTGTCTTTTTATTCCCTTTGGTGGAAGTGTTCTCTGGGCCTCGGCACTAATGTGAAGAAACTTTCATTGGTCAAACCATTTGGCTGAAATTGTCATTATCATATTATATCTAGTCTTTGGGCACATGGGGCTACTGTTTTTGCAATAGACTCCATTATGTTTTAGGAAAAACCAGTAGTCCCATGTGCCCAAATACTAGATATAGTATGATAAGAAAATGTCTGTCTCTCAGAAACTACAAGAAGCACCATCAAGTATCTGTTATCTATGAACTCATAACAAGTTGAATATCAAAGATATGCACACATAAACAGTGTGTGAAAGTGTGATCTAAACATTTCAAGTTTTACTGCTTGCCCAAAGTATGTCCGCACCAAATTTCAAGACTTTTGACCAGTCAGAAGATGAAACTACCGAGCTGGAAACGTTTCTGCATTGTGAACATGACTAGTTTCTGACTGATGCGTTTATTTTCCCATGACCTGTTGTTTCAGCGGAGGAGTCCTTTAGGTGGCGACGGAGATGACTAACTGTATTTACACTGAGGAGTCTGCAGATTTATGTGAGTGTCAGGCTGTGATTTACACCCGGTTGCAGACCGTGGCTCATCCCACGCTGACTGTGTGCTTTGGCTACTGTTGACCCCGACAGAGAGGGGCTGGAAATAGACCACAGCTCAGACCCCCTTTAGTCTCCCTGCAAAGATCATGTATCTGTGTGTGTTTTTACAATATCATAAAAGTTGATGTACTGCAAGTTCTCACCGCTCCACTTCACAGAGTTGACTACTAACTTCCACTCAGTGGCTCTATGACTCTCTTTCTCTTTCTCTTTCCATCTTTTTCTTGTCCTCTTTATTCAGTTCAATTCAGTGAGCTTTAAAGCAGCAGTCGGTAGAAATGGAGCAAAAAAAAAGTCACTATATCCTGACAGTGGTGCATGAGACAGTCATGTGCCTTTGTGTCGTCCGGTGCTCCTAACGGCATCTGCAAGATTTCACAGACCGGAGGAAAACAACCAATCAGAGCCGAGCTGGAGCCTTGCCGTCTCTGAGCAGCTGTCAATCACTCGCAAACACCGATCAAACGGTCAAACTAGGCAGCGCCGATCAAATATGAATCAATATTCTGTTACTGTAATGCCTATTTCTCTCCTCACATGTTTCCAGAAACATCTTGTAGTGTACTGTTTAGCTGTAAGATGTGAAATCTGACGAAGGAACGCCAAGTTCCAGTCACATGACCATAGCACAGCCAATAGGAACCCTCTCTTTCTCTGAAATGACCTGTGATTGGCCAAAGTCTCCCGTCATGGGCTAGATGTTTAGCTGTTAAAGAAGTTAAAGCCTGAAAACAGAGCCATGAGGAGGAGCAGAAGTCTAGTTTTCTCTCAGAACACTTGAATTACAATATGCTGAAAGATTATTATGGAATTTTTTGCCCAACGATGCCAAAATCATTCTGCCTACTGCAGCTTTAATGGCATGATATATTGCCCAAGCTTTGGTACTAAACACTGTATGAAGTAATATTTAAAATGTACAGTAACTAACTAATCACCAATATCTATAAAGTCTTCAAAAATCTAAAACAAATCAAATAAATATGTTTCTTTGTGTGCAACTTTCCCCTACTTTCGCTCTCTCAAGTGTTCAAAAGTTCAGCTCAGAACAGCCAATCAGAGGTCGGTGTTGATAATCCGTCTTGTCAGGTTTATCTCCGTAGAGATAACACACTAGAAGTATCACCTGTCCTCCAACGGCTGTTTCTTGTTTGACTTTTATCTTTTTGTTCTTCTTTTCACAACACAAGTGCAGGAAAGCCAAAGTACACACTTCAACTTTGAACAAAGCTCCAAAACAAGACGCCTTTCCCAGGTTTCCCGGTAGAGCTTTCTTCCCATTAAAGGGGGGTTTTTCCTCGGTTCCTCGTGGGCGAATGTTGTGTCTCTCTACATAAACTTGACTTGATAAAGATCTGTTTAAAGACAGATCCTCCCTCGTCTGATCCCTCACGCAGCAGGTGAGCAGCAGGTGGAGAAAGCATGGCGTTGAGGTTGGAGGTTTTATGAGGGGGAGAAAGAGGGAGGCGGGGTCAAAGGTCACCGCTAAGTGGGCAGGCCAGCTGGGAAAGAGCGTTGGAGGCTGATGTTGGAGCCGGGAAGCTAACGAGGGGAGGGCGGAATGTGGTGGCGAGCTGTAAAAGGGTACAGGAATTGGGGGGGGGAGTGTGCACGGCTGTTAACACACAAGTGATTAATGAGACGGAGGAAGTCACCCGGCCGTGTGTCACTCCAGATGATGTCAGCGGTTGAACGGAGGAACAGAAACACCATATGGCCACAGATAGGCTTCCTCTCTCGTTGACCACCGCAAAAACAAAGACAAAAAAAAAACTTACGTGTACAGTACGTTACTTTTAATCACTTCCTCAAACCGAAAAGGATAAACACATCCAACTGGCCGGTTGTACAACGGCATTTCATTCTCACAACATTTATTTCATTTTCGTGTTCCTCTTTTAACCACCAGCATCCAATTCACAAAATTTACTGTGATTTAAATCTTTATCCTCCCGCTGACAGAGATAAACAGAAGACGCTGTGATGATACTTTAGCATCAGAGTATGTTTTATTATTATGTCTTTGGATATGTTTCTCATTTCCTGTCTTACCTAATTATCTTTAATGTATGTGGAATGTTTTTTATGGATGCAGCATGGCTGGAAGCCCGATCCAGATTTCCCAGAATGCGGGACAATAAAGTGAATCTTCACATATGTTTTTAATCTTTCCATGTCTCTCCTTGATTTGTTCTCTCACTGCTCGCTCCCATGCCACGAGCTGACTTCAAGAAGATCCACCCCTCTCCTGTGTTTGTGTGTCCAGAGAACTCATCTGTTCACCGGGTTTCACCACCAGCACAAGACCCCAATAGCTGGAGCTAGCGCTCCTCATCTGGCCAGCTGGCCGGCTGGGTGGTCAGCTGGTTGGCTGGATGGATGTCTGATTGGCTGCCTTGATGGAAGGATGGAATAATGGGTGGATGGGTGGCTGGCTGTGTCAGCAGAAATGCCAAGCAACCTTGAGGGATTGGAAGAAGACGCCGCTATCAGGAGAGCAATAGAGGGAGAAGGTGGATGCAGAAAAGGGAGTTAAAGTAAGTAGGAGAAAAGCAAAAGAAAAGGAGTCAAATCCAAGCCCCCAGGAAGAGCGCCAGTCGTTAATGTCAATTTTTGAAGTGGCCAAACGACAGTACTATAACTTCTGTGTCCGTCAGGTGATGCCATTGGGCCCAAAAATACTTTTTCCCATAGACTTACATTGGGAAAGAGATGTCTGTAACTCAGCGGATACTTTTTTTTTGAGACCGAGCTGGAGCGAGGGCTGGGAGGCGGAGTTAGCGAGCCGTGACGACAGCGGGATGGCTGTGACTCCGTGATCAAGCGGACGCTACTGCGCTTGCTCCGTGGGCACAACGGACGCGGAAGATCGCCGGAAGATCCGGGTACTCCTCCACTCGGAAGTGGAGCCATTTTAGCTTCATGCGCCGACTGAGCAACTTTCAAAGGAATGAACGGGAGCCCCGCCTCCAACGCTGTATCCACTTCTCTTAATACATCCATGGTCACATCACATGAAAGAGTGAGGAGTCGTGTAAGATAATGAACTGGCGTTGAGTGCGAACAAGTGAGAGGGGCAGCAGTCAAACGAATGAGGGGGAGCGAAAGTCAGAAAGAAAAGCGAGCGAGGGTGGGGGGGGTGTAAAGGTGGTCTTGGCTGGATATTTTTAGCATGTGTGAGTGGGAGAGGGCGGTATCTTCTCAAGGGGTTTTTCCAGAGGAGTATATTTAGAGAGGGATGTGTAAAAAAGACAGAGGGAGAACAGGAGGGATGTGTACTGTACACTAATGCCAGTCTGATGTAAGAGTCTGCAATAGGACCACACACATTCCTCCTATTCTCTCCGTGGAACTACCCTCCCTATATATATATATATATATATATATATATGTGTGTGTGTGTGTGTATCTGCCTCTTACTTCACCTGTTGACTCACTCCATCATATACAAAGTACACAAAGTACACTGCCGTTTTTCACCCATCTACTCTCACAAACTTCAAAACATTCTTGACCCCGTTTTGAAACGGCTTCTCGACAGTGAACGCCCCGCAGACAGGTCGGACATTTAGAAAAACGGTCGGCAGCTTTTCAGCACATCGACTAACACCAGGCATTCCAGACACCGCAAATCAGACAGAGATTTTCCAGCTAATGTGGTATAAAGCTGAAGAAAGAGAAAGAGAGAGAGAGAGGCACACAGCTGAAAAAGCAATGCTAATAATAATGAGAGAAATGAGAGAGAACAGAGAGAAGGAGAGAGCAGTGTGGTCTCCATATAGCTTGCTAAGGATAATAGCATGCAACGCTGCTGGCCGGGGCAGACAGAGAGAGAGAAAGAGGGGAGAGAGCGAGCGCAAGAGCCGCAGTGACGCCATTGTGGTTCCGCAGCACTTCCTGTCTACCGCCACAGTGTTTGTGTGTCTTGTCTCCACGGCAACTGCCAACACATAAATACCAGAGAGGTAGGAGAGAGAGAGAGAGAGAGAGAGAGAGAGAGAGAGAGAGAGAGAGAGTATAGGAAAGAGAAAATAAGGACAGAGCAGTCAAAGTCAAGTGGATCCATTCGGAGCCTCTGAGCTGAGCTCGGTTTGAGCTCGGTTAAGACGTCCTGGTCTTTTGTTGGACTTTTAATGATCGAGTTCTGGACCGGTTTCCAGTGACATGGTCCAGCATGGATGAGGTGTAGAAAAGTTATGACCTTAAATGTCCCGGGAGTGGGTCAAAAGCGGGGGGGAGAAGTGCCTGAGGCTGCTAGTTCAGGGTGGAGGAGGAGGAGGAGGAGAAGGATGAAGGTTGATTCGGGAGGCCACCTACGAGCTGGTCCAGTCCTCTTCAGCAACACTACACAATACTGCTGTCAGGGCCAATGCTCAAGATACACAGTTTATATACACTTCAGCACATTATAGAGAGCGGAAATAAAAACCAGACTTGAATGCAGTTCATCAAATAAAAGAAAGATTACATTTTCAGTATTACATCTATAAAATAAATGTTAGTATCTATTATATGACAAACCCATCTATTGAGTACCTCTCTCAATAGACAAACTGTAACTTCCAGGTTCTCATACAGAAGGAAGTGAACCTCTTTCAAAATCCCATTGACATTTTTATAAATTAAGTAACTAAAAATCCAGCTGAGCAGAGGCCTTTCTCCACAGTATGCTGCGTAGTATACTATAAGGATGATGGAGGAAGAAGAACAAGAAGAACAAGAACAAGAACAAGAACAAGTTGTTGTTTTGTATGCTATCAAATATCATTGTTTAACTTCCCAAAGGTTTAAAATCCTAATAAAAAACCTTAAACTTCAGTACATTGGTCACATACAGGCACATACATGAAATTTGACCTCTGCATTTAACCCGTCCTATAAGGAGCAGTTGGTTGCTGTAAAGCGCCCAGGGGAGCAACTTGAGGTTAAGTGTCTCGCTCAAGGACACTTTGAAACGGTGGGGAACCGGGTATCGATTTGAAGGACGAGCACTCTGAGCTACACCCACTGAGCTGCAGCTGCTAATAGAAATAGAAAATCCAATAGAAGCTGCTGCAGTGGATACCGTTTTAGAATAATATGGAAAGTAAACCAGGAACATGCTTCATTTTTTTTCAGAAAGACCGATGAATAAAAGAAATGCTGAATGAGAGCTAGCATCAAGTTAGTGAAAGCTAGTGGAACAGAGGAGGAGATGTTGGAGGAGAAATTGCGTTGCTAGGTAACAGCTCGGGTCCATGTTTGCTTCCTGTCAACTGATGTCATTCTATGGTTGCGTCCAAAATAGCATGCTATTCAGGACATTGAAAGTATGAAACTAATAGTACGCGCATTGCATACTATTACTGGTGAAATATTACCGTATGCAAACGCTTGACACTATGCACTCCCACAATGCAATGCGGTAGTGATGACAACGTTCATAACAGATGTTGGTGGACAGCTCTGCAACGTCTAACGCTTCAATTTAAGTGTTAAGTATAAGATTCCACTTTGCTAGGCGTACTGTAATATAGTTTTTGCATTAGTTCAGGCTTTGCGATTCTCTCAAATCATCGTTTGGTTGTACGGGTTACCATGGTTACGCCTCTCTAACCGGCAAGGAGGCTCTCAAGAAGTGACATTCAGTGCGTCCGAAAAGATGCGTACTACTGTTTATCCACTCAAAAGTATGTTGAATGATAGTACACGTATTGAGTATGTATAGTATGTGATTTCAGACACAATGTATGTGAATGACATCAGCGGACAGGAAGTAAACATGGACCCAAGCTGTTGCCTAGCAACGCAATTCTGTTGAAACGTCTCGACGTCCTGTTTGCAACTGTTCCGTTGAGGTACATGAAGAATGTACACCTCTCCCTACAGAAACTGTTAAAAAGCCAACACGTCTGTTTGAATTAGTTTAACGATGATACCTCACAGATCAGCTGGCAGCTCTTTCTCTCCTTCTCCTGCTTTTCTCCCTCTCTCTCTCTCTTTCTCTCCCTCCAAAACCATTTTCCACTGCTTGTTGCATAATTGAATCTGACTCACCATGACAACCAAATGGAAGTTGATTTTTCTTTTTCTTTTTTTTTTACTCTCAAACCCAGTGGCCCAGATTAGAGTCTCTTATACTGTCGTCTGACTCACTGTCTAAAATGGTCACTCAGTCGAATGTCCCGTGTGACCCGTTGACGCACACACACGTCTATACGCATGCATACAGCACACGCCGTTAAACACACTTTTTTACAGACATAGGCTACTGAATATGTATGAACTGAAATACGTGCAAAAATAAGACACTAGAAGACTGAAAAACACGTTTTGAAATATGACACTCACACATACAGTACATAGGTCTGTACTGTACTTTGACCTCTAGAACAGAACATACTATGGAGCGTATTTCTCAATGAACCATTAACTAAAGATGATACAACTCCAACGTTCACCCAACTGGAGATCTGCAGTCCACAGTGACCATAGAGGTTAATGTTGCAATGAATGACTTCTGTATTCATGGTTGGCCTTCAAATGAAACTCGTGAGTTTGCGTTTGCAACAGGGGAAGTTGTGTACACGATATGCTTGACATTCAAGTGGTTAAAGTCGTGAGAATGCCACTGCTAAGCAACGGCAATATTGACGTTGCTGTTGCTATCTAGAAGCCACAGAGGCTAACGATTTAGTTATCTAGCAAGTGGGTAACATGATGCAGGAATGCAAAGACATAAAGATGAGGCCAGACATATTATAAAATTACAAAGAAAAACAATCTAAAAATGTATTAACTTATTATGCGCAGAAAAATGAGCTTCCATAGCCTCCGCCATTTCTGACAACATCAACAAAAACATCACAACTCGGAGCTTTCAGAAACTTACGAGGTCGTGAATACCACAAGAGGGGGGGCGTTCATATGGACTCATCTTGTGAACGCGGTAAACACGACTCTATTTGAAGACGCCATTATACACATGCACACACACACACACACACATTGCTATGGATACACCTATCCGTTATCTTTTTGAAATGGACTCATCAGTTGAAACGCAGACACATTTACAACCATGCATATCGCTACACCTTCCATAGAGCCGATAATGTTTTACAGAACCATAAAGAACAGAATATGGCCTCCGGGCAAGAAGAAGCACAGCACCTTTTTCCACTAAACCTTCGCTGCCAGCAGGAATAGTTGCAGAACATCAATGAATTAGTATCGGTGGAAAAGCTGTGAGATATGGCCTCCTTTTTATACAGTTTCAATCACACTTCTCCCAGACTGAAAGGTCTGGTATTGGATGGAACTGAAAGTTGTGATGAGTATCTTTATCGAGAGCATTTTCGTTTCAGATCTGTATCACGTCAGTCATTACAGTACTAGTGTTGCGTGTGCCGCTATGCTAATTGACATCTCTGCAAGGCGAAATAAGAGAGGAGTGTGCACGGCAAGCATCGAGGTTTACACCACAGGATGGAGATGGAAACGTTTTGGGGTTTGTTTCTTTTACTAGAGACGAGTTTATCACAGACTACTCATATTAACCCTCTGAGACCCACAACAGACCCGTTTCTGTCTTTTTTTTAGGAACGGCCGTTAATCACAGCCAATTCAAGATGAGAACTATTTAATATTTGTATTTCTTTTTTTGTGGTTAGTAATTCAGGGGGACTTTCAGGGGAGATAGAAGGTCAACAGTAGATGTCACATAGAAGTAGTGTACATCATCTGAAAGCTGGGAACCTGAAGATTAATTTTAGATGCTGTTCTGTACTGTGCGTCAAGTTGTTCTAGTCATAAATCAGAAATAAACATGAATTAATTAAAAATGATTTATGACTTTATTTTACAATAATTGTAAAAGTGTATAAGGGTTTAGAACATTATGATAGAAGTATATGATGGTCATCCCCATGCTCTATTATGTCTCAGAAGTTGTCGAGGCAATTTTTGGGTTGATACCATTTGTTACACAGATTTGGTGCTAAATTTAACCATTTTTTTACCACTGGAGAATTGATAAAAATGATCAATAATTCCTCCAAAATACCACATTAAGACATCAAGACCTTGAGGAACACCAGAGAAAAAGCCATGCTGTGATTTGGTTTCAAAAACTTTTGACATTTGGAGATTTCTGCAAGAATTGCATTTTTTTCGGCGACTGGATGGCGAGCATTTCTGTTGTGTAAACTGCTCAGAAACCTCCTTATTGTCAATCTAGCTAGGAAAGCCATCCATCCTCTGAATGCTCTAAGTCTCTAGTTTGATCCATCCATCCTCTGAATGCTTTAGGTCTCTAGTTTGATCCATCCATCCTCTGAATAGACTAGGTCTCTAGTCTAATCCATCCATCCTCTGAATGCTCTAGGTCTCTAGTTTGTGGCTGTAAAGTTTCATGAGGCTGTGATTATCCTAGAGGTCACCACAGGTCATTTTATACAGTGAGGGCAAGTTTAAAAAAAAAATGTTCTCACTACAATTAAAACGGCTGCTATGGGGACTAACATCATCACACATGAACACAGTTGAGCTCATTGGATCCACAAGAGTCTCAGCTTTACAGTGATACCCAATTGATGTGAGAGGATTAACTCTGTCTCAAGACTAGTCAGCTCATTTGACTATTGAGCATCACACTGATATGAACAGATATTCAGCAGCAATAAAAATAAACACACATGGAGACAGAGAAAGACAGACAGGGAGGCAGAGTGGGAACATTTTAAGAAGCTCTCTTCCACTCCATCAAGTTCACACACACACAAGTAATCTTTGCTAACCAACAATCAAAAAGTTAAAGCCTTTATTACACCTCATTCATCCACTTCTGCTACGCAAAGTGTGTGAATTCCCCTCCGAAGATCTACGTAGAAACTGATGTCCACAAACAAAAACATTATCCCATCCGAAGATCAACGACGTGTCGCGGTCATGTGTCTTACAGGCATCATAGTCGTTTCACTGAGCCTGAGTGTATACGTGTTGCTAAGAGACACACACACACAAGAGGGTGTATGTGTGTGTGTGTGTGGAATGTGTGACGTCCGCTCGCTCTCAGGGGCGTGGTTGTCTGCGCTCTCACACACACATACACACCCAAAGGCTTCAGGGGAAGAAGGGGAAGTCATAAAGCCTCTAATAGCCTCTCTCTGAAGCTCGTGTTACTGTCTCTGTGTGGGGACGGGGAGTGTGTGTGTAGGTAGGAGGGTGGTGGGGCGCGGGGGGGTCCTATGGTTGACAGGTGCAGATCAAACCAAGCTTGGACACCTCACACACACACACAAATACAATGAGCTAACCCAGATCTGAAGTTTCAAACACTGTGATGTACATAGTTTTCTTCTTTGTGAAACCACTCATACAGCTGGGTGCATTATTGATGATTTATATATTCTAAAGATTCTCTTTAGCTACGACAGGGATGTTAATGTCACCTCTATAAGTGTCACGCTAACCGCAGCGCACTCAAATGTACACTTTTAAGCACATCTGTTGACTCACACCCATAGATCTCTCTCACTCTGAGAAGAGATTTCCTTATTTAAATAGCGTCTAGCCTTAAGCTTTGTCTCTTTTTGTGTAGATTACTGTAACCCTGCACTCCTGCCCCAGTTTAAATCCCAAGACTCTCGGCATAAAGAGTAGCTTAGAGTTTCACCACTAACACACTAACCTTAGCATAAACATTCACACTTGATAAGGCTACGACTTTGGCACTATATTATATATATATATATATATATATATATATATGAAGTGTCAAATCATCAGCTTCTTATTGACATTTTGATTCAAAGATCCACAGCTTTTGTTTGACTTTATAACGGAATTGTATTTATGTATTTATACAGCGCTTTTCTAGTCTTCTGACCGCTCAAAGTGCTTTACACTGCATGTCAGCATTCACCCATTCACACACACAGAGGCTGCCATGCAAGGTGCCAATCTGCCTATCAGGATCTAATCTAAATACTCATTCACACACTGATGGCTATGCCTTTGGGAGCAATTTGGGGTTAAGGTTCTTGCTCAAGGACACTTCAACTTGTGAAGCCGGGGATCGAACCGCCGACCTTCCAATTGGTGGACAGACCTGCTCTACCTCTGAGCCACAGTCGCTCACTTCTTAATGCTCAATTTAGAGACTTTCTATGGCTGTTTCTGGCCTGGTAAATATGACTTTTACCTTGGTTTTATATATCCTATAACGGGCCTTCGGTGTCTTTGTGTTTTTAAAAGTGTTAAAACACAAATCATTATCTAATGAATACACTCGTCCAAATGATGAACATTCTTGTACAAGAGCAAATCAAACTTGCAAAATAGCACAGAGAGCATTTTCTGACATCTAAACAATTATTACATGAAGGGTTTCAATTAACAGTGTCATCAGGACAAATGTGTTCACTCTGATTATGGTCAGACAGGGAGAGAAGTTATCAGGGCTGCCCCCTTTTAGTTTAGATTAGTCAACTAATCGGTCGTTTTGGTCTCAGTCGACTAAGATTTCTTAAAGGTCCCTTATTATAAAAAGTGACATTTTCATGGCTTTAATATTACAAAGCAGGTTTAAGTGATATATAAATACTGTGAAAGTATCGAAACGCTTAATCCACAGAGAAATACACACAGCCCGTATTCAGAAACTGAACCTTTGAAACAAGCCGTCAGGATTTCTGTCCATTTGTGATGTCACAAATATACAATATTTAGACCATTTCAAAGTTTTAAATGTAAACATTCTAAATGTGTCCCAGTTTATTTCCCATTGCAGTGCATGTGAATGACATCAGCTGACAGGAAGTAAACATGGACCCAAGCTGTTGCCTAGCAACGCAATTCCATTGAAATGTACTAAAACGGAGCGTTTCAGACAGAGGGTAAATACAGGTATATTCAAGCAGACAGCATGAGGAAAATAAAGTGTTTTTTAAACATTAAAGTATGTAAACATGTTGTAGTAGAAACCCAAAATACAAGTATGAACCTGAAAATGAGCACGATATGGGACCTTTAAGTCGATTTCATGCTTTTTTTTATGCTGAATGACTTATATCCAAGAAACTCATGAGCACATCTCTGGTAAACACAAGATTTAAAGTGGCGCTTCCGTGTGATTCTTTGTGGAGAAACAGATCTATCGATTAAATCCACTAATCGATTCGTCGACGAAACAAAATCATCTGCAACTTCTTGTAACTTCCATCTCTCTATAGAATGACTTCAACATGTAAGACACAGTGTGACGAACGTTCTCAGTATGTTTGTCCACCGAAACTACCGCCGGTCTTCCTGCCTGCTATTGACTCAAACAAGCTTTGCTCATTTATTAGCAGCTGTGCAGCCAATTATCTCCCTGCCCCCTTTCCTGTGTTCTAGCAGCAGCAGGAGGAGAGGGAGGAGAGGAGAGGGAGGAGAGGGAGGAGAGGGAGGGCTCCTCTCCTCTGACATCGTCATAAAGGAATCCCCAGCACTGGGGCTGGGCCCGCCCACTCTCTTACTCTCACCCTGTCTGGCTCCCAGACACACTCGCGTTCACACACACTCCTGTCTGCACAGTCAAGAAGGAGAATCGGACCCACGAGACGAGACGAAGAGTGGAAGACAAACACTGAGAGAGATAGAGGGGAGGGTGGAGGGGAGGGGAGGGGGGACAACAACTGTGAAGTTCAACTCAAGAGGGTGACACTGAGGAAAGGAGTAAAAACTGTTGTCTCAGGTAGGTGCAGCATCGCTTCTTCTCACAAGTTTTACTGTTTTATGACTTTATGACCCGACAAATCTGTTACGCTTTTCTTTGACTTTCTTTTCTGTTTTGTGTCTTTGAACCACTGGTCTTCCACAGAGAGGCACTTCACAGCAACCTGTTGATCAGGACACACGGAGCGACTGTAAAAGTGTGTTTCAAATGTACTGTAATGTTGGCACTGGAATATTGCCCTGATCTGAGGTCTGCCACTGTGGACCGGCTCTATTACAAAGGTCAGACGTAAATAGTCCCTTTGAATGGGATGGCTTAATGTCTGTCTGTCTGTCTTGTCTGTTTGAGTCATGATATCTCCAACCGTCTGAATTAATGACTGCATTCGACTCTACCTGTTTGTCTGCCCTTCCTTTGCAACTGTCTGCTTACGTTATGTCATCCGTCTATCTGTCCACACGTCCGAAAGTCTGCGTGTCTGTCTCCGCGGGGGTGTTGTTGGCAGCACAGAGTGGGAACAAGAGGTCATAAAAAGTTTTTAGAAAAAGCAGCCGAGAGACGTAATGGTAGTGGTGAAGCGAGGCCGGAGCCGCTCAAACATTCCTCTCATTGTTCAGAGGGCCTGTAAGTCTGCGAGCTCCCAAACCTCCATGAAAGGAAGGGAATCCAGCGGCTACTGTAGCTAACACAGATTCAGCTACGCAAGCTCAGGGCCGGCTGTCTCCAGCTTCCTGTCCGGCCGTCCTGTCTGGTTCCCTCTGGGAGGGTTGGTATAGAACAAATTGGGCAGTGGAAGGCGATGAAAGGAGTGACGCTGAAGCACAGATTGAAAGACAGACATGAGAAAGAGGAGAGAGAGGTGAGGAATCATTAGATTGGAAAGCCTACCAGGGAAATGGATGAATGGATGGAGGAATAGGTGGAGTAAAGAGGGAATAGAAGGAGCTGAAGGAGGAGAGAAGGTGCCAGGACTTGAGCCTTGGCTTCGGTGGGTTGGTGGGTGGGTGGGTGTGCCCAAGCAGCAGTACGTAGCAGTGGGCCCAGGCTCAGGAAACCGTGGCGTAGTGGAATAAAAGTGTGTAGTTTCTGCATCCATTTGTGCATGTGCGGTTCAGCGGCAGCAGGGCGGCTGTACGCTAAGTACAGGGCTGGTGGTGGTGAGGGTGTTTGGCAGCGAATCCGGCTGAGGATAGGGTTACACGCATTTGGGCTACAGGGAGCGGACCACGGGCTTGGGCTGGGCGCTTCCCTGCTGAGGCGAGCTTTACAGCCCGAAGAGACTTTGAGCTTTTCTCTCTCTCTCTCTTTTTTTTTTTTTTTTTTTTTTTAAATCTGGAGCTGGAAATACTTTTTTTTTTTTTATTCTCAGACTAATGTCCCACATGTGGTGCGTTCCATTGATTCCAGGCCAGCCAATGAACGCTCGCTTTTGATTCAGGAAAAAGTGCAACAACAGAGACGGATAGAGGGCCCGCAGTGTAGAGCGCGAGTCCTTGTTTGAATGTCACTGAATGTCACGGCCTCAGCAATAATTATGGCCTCACACGCAACACGAAACAAATGCAATCTTACGCACACATACCCAGACACACAGTATGTCTGAGAGCCAGGGTGTGGTACTACTGTACGGTAAGGTGTGTGAGTTCAAAGACGGTTTGAAGTTGAAGGGATGAGTCTCAAGGCTGTTTTCTTAACAGATCCAATAGTTGGGGTTATATGATACTGACAGGATTAGCTCAGATTCACAGTCTTGAAAATGGAGGAAATGCTGCCACAGTTTCTGCTGTGTCAGGCGTCTTGCGTCTCACCTCTTCACCTGATTGGACTCTGGTTAATAATTCCATGTTTTTCTTCCTACAACAGCAACTACGAAAAGCAAATGTGGCGTATTTACACATTAGGAAGGGAATTCAGACGTTATTATACTCCAGTGTTGACCTAATGTCTTGAGCCTTTAGACTTGATAGATAGATTGATTTCACATGAGGCCGAGGTTGGAAACAAACTGCCCTCTGTCAAATTCTCTGATGCAATGGAAAGATACTAAAAATTGCATTATGCTTCAGCTCCATACAGAATTATTAACGGAGCGCACAATAGCAGCGCACAGCCAGCCAGCCAGCCCCGTTGGGTCGCCCTGCTCACTGTTTGCTCTGTGAAGCGCTTCGCCGCCCGGAGGTGTGAATGATGTCAGATTGGTATGTGCTTGTACTATTCTTGGTCGTGAGATGGGGTGAGAAACCGGCTAACGCGCATGCCGTGTTTGCCCGGCAGGCCCACTGACATAACTGTGTTTGTTTATTGATAGTGAGCGTATTGTGTGCGGCGATGCAGATTGCGTCTGGCCTGTGAGTGCATTTCTTTGCGTGTGTGTGTGTGTGCACACACAAGGGCATGGCGAGAGAGAAGATATGTGTTGAAACAACAAGGGGTTGAGATCCAGCTGTCTCAACAGAGGCTTTTCCACTTAACTGTGTGCCCTTGTGTAAACGGCAATGTCAATTCTGCGCTCTGGCTGAAGGGGAGACGCTTTGAGAAAAACAGGCAGTGGCCACGTCTACACTCGGGCGCTCCATACGTCGTCGAATATAAACTCAGCAGAACACACACCGAGTGTACACCCTAAAAACCATCAAAGCACCCACACACACACACAAGGCTGCGAGCCATGAAGACACTCTGAAAGCATTTTGACATCTGCTGCCGATCGTCACCCGGTGACATTAATTTTCCTATTCCACGCCCCCGTCAGGACGCAACACGTTGGCACAATTATGAGCTGCCAATAAGTCGCAGCCCACATGGCAGAAACCTTATGATTATCGCTAACCATAATAAACATCCAATTTTGAGAAGAGTGTAACAACAGGACCGCCTGGCTGCACTCAGAAAAGCGAGAGACACTGGGGCCAAATGCAAAAGTGAGACGCGTTGAGAATCCTCGCAGCAGCGAGCGTTTTGAGGTGAGGTGTTGGACAGCGTGCGTCAACCAGAGTGCCGTCATTACAGGGGAAAGGGAAGGAATGAGCTCATGGACATTAACGGCTGCGGGTTCGACGGGGGGAACGCAAAGGGGGGGGGAGAGGGAAACCGATGGAAAAGATGAAAAGGCAGAGAAAATAACACACGAGACGAGCCACTGCCAGATGAAAGGGTGGCGGGATGGAGGGTTTTAGGTTTGATGGAGGAGAGGAGTTAAAAAAGGAGTTAGCGCACTGTCTTTGATGGGTGCTGGGACCTTGAATGACCTTCTCGCTTGAGACGACACGTTTTATTGTGAACATGTGGAGGCCAACAAACAAAAAGGAATTCAAAGAGACGCTTGCAACTAATATGCAACACAAAGATTCCCTTTTATGTCGATATTTTATGCCCTAAAATTGCGCTTATCTAGCTGAGGCCTCAACAATGTTTCTTGTGCTGTGTGAGAGTGAAAAAGAGAGACAAAGTTTAAAGAGAGACATCCGTTTTCGAATGTCTTCTCAGTAGCATTAAAATCACAGTGTGTTCTGAGAGGTTATGATTTGGTGTTGTGGGCTGATTGGACCACAGACTGAGAGAAAGAACATTATTGGCCTGGAGGAAACTAGAAAGCTGCTGCACATCAAAGAAGGGGTTTGTATTCAGCACTTTTTAGGTTTTAGGTTTGCTGCTCGAGGATTACAATACAAGTTGCCTCGTAAAATATTTCTTGAAGAGATTTTTGTACTATTTTGGGAAGCTCTTTCCAAACTCTCGGACTTGAACGCAGCAGATTTGCAATGATACAGCAAGTTCACCGCGTCCCCTTGGCACAGCTCTGTGACAACACACCGCCGGCTAAAACTTATTTAGAGTCTGGAGTTCCCCAAAAGTGTCCCACTGACTCATACCTCAGTGGAATATTCATGCTGCTGAAAATAAAGAGACTTGAAGAAGATGGTAAAATAGTGGATCTCAGAGTAACAATTATTTAGATACATCCTGTCCAGACAGGTTGCATTCAACAAAAAAAGGAATTCAGAGTAATAGGCACTGCTCCGGGGGGGTGACGAGTGCATGTTCATATCAGGTATCGTTTGACAGATGTAATACAGTTGCCTTTACTTGAAAGTTCCTGACAGTTTCTGAGGAGATTTAGCAGTAGCTTAGCAGCAGCAGAGGAACCACGGCCCAGTGGCTCTCTGGCCTTTTTTATTTTTTTTCCCCTCCACACAAGGGGCACAGATAAAGGGGGGCAGAAGTAGGCCAGAGCGGGAGCAAACGTCTTTAAAGGGAGTGCCACTCGGCCGGCCACTTCCTTCTAACCTAATTCTCCATTCTGTCATTGAAAAGCTATTTTTATAAGAGGCCACGGGAAGTCTGGGAGTTGACGAAAACCACGCGCATACAGTACACGCAGACTGGCGGGCTGTGAATGACAAAGATGCAGCACGTCGGACGCAGAGGTACAACAGATGACGGGTAGATGAAGTATTATCAGTGTTGTGCTTTTAAACCTCCTTCTCGCCACAAACTGTCTCTCTGATGGCCAGGGGAATTCCTGGCAGAGTGATTTTTGAGACTACAGGACTGAATCACATTGCCAGGGATTTCCAATGGCTGACATGAAGAAAGTCACCTCTTTCTCACACACACATACATGCACACACAGTAATTTGCTAACTCACACACAGTCACACCCTTGTTTCTATCATTTGCATACGCACCCGTCCCGCTCTCTCTCTGTCACGAACAGATGCTCCTAACGACCTGGCCGTGTGGCGGCAGGACTTAACCCACATGTGAACAGTGAGTGTCTGCCATGTTCACAGTGGTTAAGTTCTGCCGCCACAGGGCTGCAGCCTGCAGGATGGGGGGAGGAGTAAAGGTCAGGGGGAGGGGGGCCAGACTGCATCAAAAACCACCGCATCCTCACGTCAACAGCAGACTTCAGACGAGCCAGAAATATGAAAGTGTTTCCATCCACCTGTCTTTATAAAATGGCATATATCCATCATGTTTTTTACGTTCCAGGTTTACGTACGTTGTCTCGTTGCACCCTCTTCTACATAAATGAATGGCACCTGACGGGAGAATTAGACTCCTAATATTCACATAACTGTAGTGGATGGAAACCAGCATAAATATGAATTTTATTTTGCAGATTTTCTGGAAATTTGGTTAAAATTTGTGCCAAATTTGGATGGAAACTTGACTATATTAGTGTAGTTTAGTGCCAGTTAAAGGTCCCATATTGTAAAAAAGTAAAATTTTCATGTCTTTTACATTATAAAGCAGGTTTTAAGTGCCATATAAATACTAGTAAACTATCAAAATGCTCAATATACAGAGAAATACACACAGTCCGTATTCAGAAATTGCGCGTTTGAAACAAGCCGTTTCTGACCGATTTCTGTCCATTTGTGATGTCACAAATATACAATATTTGGACCATTACACGGTTTTAAACGTAAATATATTAAATGTGTCCCAGTTTATTTCCTGTTGCGGTGTATGTGAATGTCATCAGCTGACACGAAGTAAACATGGAAAACTAAACTGTTGCCTAGCAACGCAATTCCGCTGAAATGCACTAAAACGGAGCGTTTCAGACAGAGGGTAAATACAGGTATATTCAGTACGAGGAAAATAAAATGTTTTTTGAACATTACATGTAAACCTGCTCTAATAGAAACGCAAAATACAAGTATGAACCTGAAAATGAGCAGGATATGGGACCTTTAAAAGGTGCTATTGATAACATTCAGCCACTAGATTACTCATTCTCCCTCCCCTCGTTCCATTGCATTCACTTCACAACAAGTCGTTGCCAAGCACTTACCGTTAATCTCAGACATTTATCTGTTTATTTTTCCACACTAACTGATGACCCAGATATACAACGTGATACCAACGTTGTCACTATTGGTTCAAAAGCCTCGTTAGAAGTGGGACGTCGGATATCTTCCACAGAGATAAACAAAACATTCATTTTGGACCTGCCAACATTCACATTTTTTCAGGAAAAGCCATACAGCCATTCAGCACCTTTCTAAAAGCTTTGTAGATGTTTTTTTTAAATATTCATCTACATGAAAATGTTATCAATAACACCTTTAGCATGTGAAAACTGTGACTCAAACAGTCTGTCGATAAAGAGGCAAAAGCATGCTGCTTCTCGTTCACTTAACTCTCTTTTTTATGGGCCCACCAAAGTCAGACTCGCCCCTAATCACCTCTGCCGTGACAGCATGTGTGGTCGAGTAGGAGTGTGTGGTTCCCGGTAATGACTCACTATTGTGTTGTGAAAGCGTAAAAAGAAAGGGCGATGCACTGTGGCCGAGATTGGGTGTACAGTACAGTACATGGGAGCAGGTATGACTATCCACAAGCTTCTGGCAATAACTGGTAATCTGTGGAATTAGCTGAAGTTGTGCGGCTTCAGCGTGCCAGCGTCTGCTAAATGTCAGCTGTCTCATTAGTGTCGGAGAGCGCTGCTGCTGCTGCTGCTCCTGTGGGGCGAGCGACGTGTCATCTTGTGTCATCATTTGTATCGCTGCATGGCTGTCATGCAGGTCTTTTAGTGTGTGTGTGTGTTTGCATTTTGTTTATGCTCCACCTGTTGGTTTCTGCATGAGCATCAGTGTTTGTCTGACTTTTCTGTGTATACATATATATATTATGTGTGTGTGTAGTCACTTCTGGCTACCCCCTGCTGGGTCGGCCTCCTGTGCCTGCTGTGCTGATAATCAGTGTGTGACGTCGGCTGGCTCAGTTCAGCAGGAACAGGGGACTGGTCTCCTTTCCACTCACACAGCTCCCTTTAATGCCACTATTATAACTGTAACATCGTCTTAAAGGCTGGACGTTTAAATAAATGTATTTTGACAATCACAAAATATAATTTTAGTTTATTTGCTTCACTGAATTTCTAGTTTTCCTCAACAGATGTACACACTCACGTTCTGTAATGAAACACTTAACTTGGATTTATGCCTGATCTCTTATTGCATTTACGGACCATTAAAATCTTTAATAAATGTGAAAATGAAAAAAAAACAAATAGACGTTGAACTGCACAGCCTGCTTTTAATAAATATATATCTTAATAAGGTCTGCTGCAACATTTGTTTCAGCGTTTTTATATGTTTTATGTAATTCTTTTGAATGTTTCAAAGCCAAAATGACTTTGTGTTGTTTCTGTTTATTGTCTGCTGTTGGTACCATGTTTGTAAAAAAAATAAATAAAAATAAATAAAATACAAAGAGAGACTGAGTTGCCGTTTCTTCAATGTGCCAAAAATGTATCAAATAAATATGATGACTGGTTGATAATGTGTGCATTTAATAAAAAAAATTAAGTTTCTTTGAAAAGGAAGTATATTGTATGTGTCTTGTGTTGTTGTTTTTTTTAAATCATGCCTACAATTATAGAATAACTCTTCCATCGAAAACACATTATATATCTATTAGGGCTGTCAATCAAAAAAAAAAATTATTAAATATTTAATCATGATTAATCACATGATGGTCCATAGTTAATCACGATTAATTACAATGAATTATCTCTTCAAAATGTACCTTAAAGGGAGATTTGTCAAGTATTTAACTCTCTTATCAACATGGGAGTGGACAAATATGCTGCTTTATGCAAATGTATGTATATATTTATTATTGTAAATCAATTAACAACACAAACAATGACAGATATTGATCCAGAAACCCTCACAGGTACTGCATTTAACATAATAGTATATGCTCAAATCATAACATGGCAAACTGCAGCCCAACAGGCAACAACAGCTGTCAGTGTGTCAGTGTGCTGACTTGACTATGACTTGCCCCAAACTGCATGTGATTATCATAAAGTGGGCATGTCTGTAATTTTCATCCATAATTCACTGATCTGGAGGTCAGAGGTCGAGGGACCCCTTTTGAAAATGGATGATAGTTCTTCCTCTCCAAAATTTAGAGTAAATTTGGAGCGTTATTTAGCCTCCTTCACGACGAGCTAGTCTGACATGGTTGGTACCGATGGATCGCTCTAGTCTCATATGATGCCAGTATCTTCACTCTAGCTTTAAAACTGAGCCCACTACAACCTAAAAATCGCAAGTTGCGTTAATGCGTTAAAGAAATTAGTGGCATTAAAACAAATTTGCGTTAACTTTGACAGTCCTAATATTCATAAATAAATCCTTTTCACCTTTTACCTCTCTCTAACTCTATCAACTAGTTTTCCTCCTTCTCTTGTTTCAGGTCAGGAACAGGAAATCAAATGCTGGTTTTCATTCCAAACAAAGATTTTAGTTCCTCCTCTCACTTTAACTCACCAAAGACCTTTTGTCTTTGGCTAGTTATGACAGTCTGAATGCCCTCATGGCTCCTGGATGCCTTTTCCTGACCTACATTTTTTTATGGTAAAAATCTATTTTCTCGGTGTTTTGCTTTAGTTTGGTCACAGTATTATGCAACATTAACTTTTCACCTCTAATGAACTCTGCACAGTCTGAGACTTTCCTTTGCATAGCTGAGAGCTGTTACTGAGAAAACGCCTATTAACAAAGAAGAAAGAAATTAACAGTACAAAGGTCAAAATAAAAAAGAGTAATTACACATCTATATCTATAAAAATAATCTTTCAACATGACATTAAAAGTCAAATGAAGAATGCTAAATCACTTCCAAATCTTCCGATGTTTTTCCAATTTTGTAATTTTTGCTTCATTTTTAATATCGTGCATTTATTTCTCACATAGTGTGAAGTTGAAATAAATGCATCGGAGCTACGAGTGTGCAGCGTGTCAGCACCTCGTTAAAGACGTATTTGCATAACGACAATAAAAAATCCCCTATCAATCACAAAGGTAATCACCTACAGTATGTGGGCGGCCCAAACCCGTCATCCATGTGTTCAACCTGCTAACGTCTGTTTCCATGGAAACCAGATTTGTTTTGGCTTTGAATAAAACTGTTATTATGGCATTCGTTGAGTCAGACGTGTGGGACAGGAGGGAAAAAAATCATCTAAATTATCTATAAACAAATAAATAACTGTAATGTGGTGTAAAGTATTATGTATATGAAACAATTACATTTGAAATAATGTCATTTTATAATTGAATTAGCTCATTATACAGTATTATACAATATATCCTTTGATGCAGTATATAGCTCAAGTGCAACTACCTTTGTTTACATTTTATTTATTACATATACTCTACCTATTTTACAAGTGCAATTACCTTTGTTTACATTACATCTACTTTACCTAATTTATTCCTCAAGTGTAATACCTCTTTATATTTACTTATTACATCTACTTTACCTGTTTTATCCCTGTTTTATTTGCTTTATGTGTTTTACCTATTATATGTTTTACAAGTATTTGTTTTAAGCACTGACCAGGAGTGGCAACTGTGAATCTCATTGTATTTAATACGGTGATAATAAAGCTTTCTATTCTATTCTATGAAGAAAAGTGGTCCATAAAATGCTTCATAAATTGTATTAAATCACTTTATTTTTAGTAATTATTTCGTATGTCAAGATAATAACACTGTGAATATATTTATCAAGCATTTTATAAACAATTTTATCATAAATCCAACAGTTTTTTGCTGGGACTGCAGAAACACCATGAGGTACTGTGTGGAAAAACACACATCTGTAGGATACTTTCAACTGTTTTTTCTCATGTTTCACTGATGAATAGACGGGACTGCAGAAAGTATATCTACACGTCAGAAAGGTGAAGGGAGGAAGCCTGTCACCACACTGTACATCCTCTTTGTTTACCGGTCACCATGGTAACCAGTGATGGTCATAATTATAACATATTTGATGAGAAAACGGTGACACGGCTGTCTGTCAGCAGCGCATCCGGATGTTTGTCCCTGCCCGGGTGGTTACTATGGCAACGGTGACACATGGCCGTCATCAGCCACAGCCAGCTGCGTCAGGAGGAGGAGGAGGAGACGGCGGTTCAACTGGCGACTTCCTGTTTCTGATAGAGCAGAAATCCTCCCCTTTAACTCCCTTTAACTCCCTTTAACTGGTCTCCTCCTCTCTTCCATTTATCAGAGTCTTTACCCGCCTTCTATACATTTATTGCTCTATTGTTTCCCTTAGGGGACAATAAATTCCCCACTATTGACACACAGTACACCTGAACTGAATGGACTGTAATGCTGTGCAACATGCTGCCTTCCACTGTTTAATTGTCTTAAATATATTAATTATTATTATTTTTTTTATTTTTTTTGAGAGTTATAAGTTCTTTTAATATGGTCATAGAGCATATATATATATATATATACTGTATATTTGTATTCTGGGGGTAACGTACCTATGCAGAGGGTAGTTTAGTTTATTTATTACTACACTGAGGGCGTTTTATGTTTTAATAATTTATTTATTTATTTGTGTATTTATCTTTGCATTTATTTATTTATTTTTGCATTTATTTTGTATTCATTTTTGGAAGTATTTATTTATTTACTGTATATTTGTATTCTGGGGTATCCTTGCTATGCAGAGGTTAGTTTAGTTTATTTATTGACTACACTGAGGGGGTTTATATTCTAATTATGTATTTATTTATTGTGTTGAGTTGAATGTGCTACTTATTTTGTACTGTAATTACCTCATGCCTTTTCTACCTTTTTTGTCTTAAAGCTGACTCGGTGTAAACTGCTCAGAATTCCAATGTACTTAGTTATAGGTGCAAATGGCAAATAAAACTCTTGAATCTTCTATATAACTCACTGTTTGTCTTCCTGTCTCAGCCCCTCCTCTCTCCTTCCCTCCACCCACGCACAGCCTCACCTGCCGCCGCTACCTCTCCAGGTCGGCCAATAGGCTTCCGAGGTGGGCGTTCCTATGGCAACATAACAGCTAAACAGAGGTGGAGATAAAGAGCCACGAGGATGGACTTAGGTTTGGTTCAGAAGTGTGTGTGTGTGGGGGGGGACACACACAATGAAGTAGCCTACAGAAAAAAAGTTAAACTGTAATAATAAACATCAGAGCTGCAGCCAGGCTGAAGATTATTTTCATTGTTGATTATTTTCTCGATTAGGTTGATGCACCAATACGATACAGGATCGGATATATCGGGCCGATACTGACTCAAACAGCTGGATCGGGTATCGATGACAACGGGGCCGATCTATTCAATTCAGTTCTATGTTTATACATTATGTACTGGGATTTTAATCTTCCTGTTTAAGCACTGTTTTATGCATTGTCTTCTTTTTTTTACCAAGTTGCTGGTGCACAATTTATTATTTTAATAATAAATAGAAATTCTATTCATTTTGAAGATTTGTTTTTTTTTACCCAAAGCCCAGGTATCGCTATCAGGACTGAAAAAGTTGGATCGCTGCATCTCTACCAAGATGATGTCCTCAAATGTTTTGTTTTGTCCACAACATTCAGTTTACTGTCATAGAGAAGTAAAGGAAATCTTCACATTTAAGAAGATGGAATTTAATTTCTTTAAAAAAGACTAAGGATGTCAATCGATTCAAATATTTAATCGCAAATTAATCGTCATCATTTTTTTATCTGTTCAAAATGAACCTTAAAGGGAGATTTGTCAAGTATTTAATCCTCTTATCAACATGGGAGTGGACAAATATGCTGCTTTATGCAAATGTATGTATATATTTTTATTATTGGAAATCAATTAACAACACAAAACAATGACAGATATTGTCCAGAAACCCTCACAGGTACTGCATTTAGCATAAAACAATATGCTCAAATCATAACATGGTAAACTGCAGCCCAACAGGCATCAACAGCTGTCAGTGTGTCAGTGTGCTGACTTGACTATGACTTGCCCCAAACTGCATGTGATTATCATAAAGTGGGCATGTCTGTAAAGGGGAGACTCGTGGGTACCCAGAGAACATATTTTCATTCACTGATCTGGAGGTCAGAGGTCAAGGGACCCCTTTGAAAATGGCCATGACAGTTTTTACTCGCCAAGTTCCTGACTTCGCCTCTCTACAAGGCAGAGCAGGCTGCATAGAGAGCCTAAGTCCCGCCCCTTCCGGTGGACTGCATGGAACCTTATTTCGGAATAAAATATGTGCGGTAGTCAACAGAGAGAGACAAATAATTGTTTTGATCCCGTTCGAATTGCGCCATGAATCACACATAATATGATGTTTGTCAATTTAAAACATAATTTTGCAAGTCAAGAAAGTCACAAACAAGCCTGCAACCTGCTCGTTAAAAGTCCCATATCGTGCTCATTTTCAGTTTCATACTTGTATTTCGTGTTTCTACTAGAACATGTTTACATGCTGTAATGTTAAAAAACAACTTTATTTTCCTCATACTGTCTGCTTGAATATACCTATATTTACCCTCTGTCTGAAACGCTCCATTTTAGTGCATTTCAACGGAATTGCGTTGCCTGGCAACAGTTTGGGTCCATGTTTACTTCCTGTCAGCTGATGTTATTCAGATACAATGCTAACAGGAAATAAACTGGGACACATTTAGAATGTTTAAAACCACGTAATGGTCTATATATTGTAGATTCGTGACATCACAAAATTACAGAAATCTTGACAGCTTGTTTCAAAGACACAGTTTCTGAGTACAGGCTGTGTGTATTTCTCCATGGATTGAGTGTTTTTGATACTTTCACAGTATTTATATTTAGCACTTAAACTTGCTTTATAATTTAAAAGACATGAAAATCTCACTTTTTACCATATGGGACCTTTAAGATAATTTCTTTGAGGTAATAATAACTGAAGGCGACTTCAGACAAATACGGTATATCAACATTTTTTATCAGCACTTCTCCGCTCTTATCTGGAATATGGGGGCTGGACATTATGAGTGAAACAATAAAAGTGAGCGGGGGCATGATCCCACCTGTCCCCGGTGGAAATTACGGCCTTGCACACACACACTTATAAACTGATATAAATATGCAAATGTGCACAAATCTATCCGCTGTGTGTTTCCTTTCTTTTCCCTCCACTCCTCACTGATCTACCCCTCCCTGCAGCTGTGCAGCAGGTCAACTCTCCCTCTGTATTTTCCTCTGTCTCCCTCCCTCCCTCCCTGTCTGTCTGTCTGTCTGTCTGACTCTTTGGTTCTCACCCATAAAAAAAAAAAGAAAAAGCTGCCAATATGGCCGGTAGAGACATAATTGCCATTATGACTGCTGTGGCCCTGCACATCACACAGTGTACTGATTGTTCCGCTGAGGAGGAGGAGGGGGCAAACACTGTCTGCTCTGTGCAGACGCCACACAATATTATCATAGCGTGACTACAGCTCATCCACACACACACACACACAGAGTCTATCTCACTCTTTTCAGCCCTCCCAGTATCTCTGTAATCTTTCCATTAAGCACAGAGCAAACAGAGGTTTCTATAGGGCTGAGAATCCATACTCCACTGCCTTTTTTAAAGAAATCTTTTAACTGTCAAGCCCTGGGTAAACACACACACACACACACACACACACACACACACACACACACACACACACACACAGTGCCACCGCCAACAGGAAACGATAGAAGGACTGAATGGAAAAGCAGTTTGTACCGAGACAGGAACGCCCAACTTGTGTGTGTGTGTGTGTGTGTGTGTGAGTGAGACACATGGGGCTGAGGTTTTTGGGAAAGTTGACCTTATCCCAGGTCCAATTCTCCATCTCCGTCTCCAAAAATGAAAAGGTCACCATTCCCACTAAAAAAAAAAAAAGACACTTTAAAACAACTCTCGGAAAAAAAGCGACACATTTCACACTAAAAACGACCCACGTCTCCAGTCCAAAGTCTGTAACTGGGGTTGTGAACGTCACAGTGAGTGTGTGTGTGTGTGTGTAAAGGATATGGGAGCAGCGATTAGCCAGAGGAAATATCCACTCCCACAATAGTAGCCTGATGTACTGTGATGGGAAATGGCCTCATCGGTGTTACTACATTATGTGGTTGATTCTGCTGAAGAAAGGGAAAAGAGCTGAGAGTCCAAAAATGAAATATAGTATTCATAATTGGTGTATAATCAGCTGAAACTATAAGAATCGTTTTGTTTTTGTTAGCCTTGAATGAGCCGTTTATATCTATCTCTTACCTGAAGGCCACCGTAGGGAGGGGAGAGCAGAGGACGATACTCCACGCTTCCTATTCATTGTCTATGTAAGCAGCCGTGCAATGCATTCTGGTACGGCTCGAGAGACAGGGCGGCACGTTGGCTGCTCCTCATTTGCTGAGGTCTAGGCTACTATATGCAAATCAGGGGTGTATGATAAAACTCGCCGTCTCTGGAAACTCCCAAGAAATCTTTAAACTAAGCATCGTCGATCTAAAATAAAGACAGATTCAGCAACTGCATGGCTTATTTCTCGCATAAAATGTTCTCAGAAACACATTTCGGTGAACTATTTTTGTGATATAAGAGAAGAAAGTTTCCAAACGAGCCGCCATGTTGGTTCCGGTTTGAAAACTTTTCCACGAGGGAAAGTGTTCATCCAATCAGGTGCAGAGTGCCTTGTGTCTAGTGGCTGCCCTCAAGAGTCCAACACTGGGAAGCGAGACGATCCCTCATGATAAATAACGCCTCTGTGGACACGTACCACCACCGATTCTCCGCAGGGCTGTCTGGCGGAGGTCTGAGCGAGTCACTTGAATGGCCCATTATCTGCGACCATTAACGTCTTTTGTTCCCTCATGGCTGGGTTGTTCAGCTCTGGATCACCAGTTACCTGATTTGGCCACCGCAGCGTGACGTCGGATTGCGTTTCTACAAAAATTTATTCTGTTTCTACTTTTACGCTACCCCCATTCAAAATGAATTGATGTTGAGTGTGAATGTAGCCTAAATCCTTCACGCAGGTCCTTTTAGGTCACTGGAGGCGCTCACCAGACAGTAGAGGACCTTCCTTTAGTGTGTTATATAGTTTTTTTTGTGCATGTAAAAGGTCTGTGAAGTTACAAAGCCTCAAGGCCAAAGGGAGTTACTCTCCCCCACAGAAACACTGTTCCTGAACTGACTGAAACACTTTTTCTTCCATAACGTGGTGATGTCACTAAGTAACACATTTGCACAATACCTGCCTAGCGGCTAGTTTGGCACGCCCCCAAAAAGAGATCAAACAGAGCGTTTCAGACAGAGGGTGAAAAGAGGCGCTGCAGCACAGCCGGTATGAGAAGAGTAAAGCGTTTCACTGAACATTAAAGCGTGTAAACATGTTCTACTAGAAACCCAAAATACAAGTATGCACCTGAAGCCTCTCAGTGGATTGTCGCTGAGCACGTTTGCCACCATTTGTACATGTGAATGAGACGCTTACAACTTTGTTTTTCTTAACAATATGACAAACTCTGGCTGCAGCAACAGAGTGCATAGTGCCGAGTTCTGTCGTGTGTTTATTAAGAAGAGAGGTTTCAAAAGGTTGGAGGCTGAATTAGAGTTTACAGACGGATGTTTGAGTCTCTCAGTGACAAAGAAAAACAGCTTATAAAATGTCTCATAAAATAGATAAATACACTCGTGTCCACTTTATGTGTTCTGGCATGCAGTCTACTTTTATGATGCCTATAATGTTGTGTTTTTGTGTGTAAATTATAGTTTGTGTTAGCATTGAGGTCATAGTTAGTGGTGGTGTTGGACCGCAGTGGTTCTCAATCTTTTCAAGTTGCGACCTGTCAGAATAATCAGGTTGGTGTTCGCGACCCCTTTGCCTACGCCTCCTCGTCAACAGTTTCTACCCGCCTGCCCTGCTGATTCTGAGTGATTATCGTGACTGTTCCGATTAGTAAATGTAGGCTTAGATAAATAATGCTTTGTTAGTGACGTCAATTGTGTTTAGTTTTAACAGCAGATATTGTCCGATGTGCTCCGGGCACGGTGGATTTTTGATGCGTTTCGTGACTCTTCCTCTCCCCCCCCAATACGCCAGAAATCCCCCGTCAGAAAATCATGTGAACGTACACTTAAACTCTCACAAGCACACTCAATAAAACCTATTCTAAGGCAAATTATATCACTTTTTATTTAAAAAAATTTTCTCAACAACCTTCTGGCGACCCCCGGATATTATCCCGCGACCCTGTTGGGGGTCCAAACCCCCAGGTTGAGAACCACTGTTGTACTGAAATGCATTATATTCAGAGGTGTTTCTAATATCCTGCCCTTCATATACCCGTACACCTCTCAATATAATATTGAAATTGCAATAGATGTACCTAATAAAGTGGCCACTGAGTGTATCTCTCAACAATATAATAACACCAGTAACACTTTTATGCAGTTCACATATTTCAAATGCAACTGAGTGGTTGTAAACTTATATAATTTATAATCATAAACTCATTTTTCATCATAGATAGATAGATCTGTAATGCATTTTTTTATGTCTTATGATACAACAAAGAACAGAAACACAGTCATGTGAAATTAAGAGTCACATGATGGACCCCTTGTGGTCTCCTCACACAGACCTACCACACAAAGACTATTTATAACGGGAAGAAATTATGAATTCATGATTTATCAAGTAAAACAGGCACGTCTTTCAACCTCAAACAGTAACAATAAGGTAAAACAAAGAAGTATTATGGTAATATACAAGTGTGTGAAGGTGTGCCACAACTAAACTGAAATAAATCACAGCTCTTAAATGACATTACCTTACGAGGAGTGTGTATCTATTCTCTCTCACATACACTCACGCACAGCTAAAACCTGATGCATTATACTGTAGACAGTCTCTTTGGTACATGCAATAGCATGCTGCCCCATACTAGTTCAGCTTTCTGAATGGAGAGAAAAGAACTGTGCCTTTTTTTAACAAGTAAATCTTGTCATGGAAAGCATAAAGACAGGAAACCCTTCACCACTGACCCCCATTAAATGAGGTTTTCAATTGCAGCATTGTATGTAACGCTGCTTCTTAAAGTTGCCAGTTGAAAGCCTGCAATTAGCCCAACAAGGGAAGAACCAGAGGGGACAAAGTTGGTTGTTTCTATCTAACAAGACCATTTAAGGGGGGGGTAACCATTTAATCGGTCTTCTTGCCGGCAGTCAGCTTGTCGGCGTGGAGAGCGAAGGTCTCGGCAACGATCAGAGGGAAGACTAAAGAGGCATCTGCATACACCTGGGAACAAAGAACAGTGTATTTGTGGTGTGTTACATACTTCACTACACTAAACTGATTCCTGCTTTTCATATTTATGTTTTTGGTGCTTTGATGCCACACTGCGCCCCTTGGATCAAACACTGTGCAGACACTGCCACCTGGAGGCCAACGGTGTTAAAAACATCCCTTTTTTCTTTCCTGCTTCAAGGGACCAGACAACTACTGCTCAGCGTCCTCACCTGGTTACCAGTTCTGATGTGCTATAAAATGATTTACAAACATATTTTCCTCCTGTAAAATGTATTCAAATGGAAAACAAAGTCAATTTCAGACACTCTATTTATTTGCATATAAAAAGCAAAAATGCAGTTTGTCAGCTGTAGGTTATATCTGAATGGAAGTTAATGCCATTCGTCATACGTCATGCATCATTGATGCTATGCCTGTTTTTAAAGTGTGTTATATGAACAGCTACTCATCTAATTTCTGGACCAAAACTGTTATTTAGTGGGGTAGATTTCAAATCTGTCACACTGGCATAATGCTGTCTAACGTCACTGCGTGTTTGATACGATATTTCAATTAACAGTTAGTGTTGATGTTTGATGTCATCCCCATTAAAGAGCAAGGAACAATCCACATCAGGTGTATTATCTAGTGAGGTGTATTATCTAGGGGCTGCCAAAAGGCATCTGGGAAATATATGATAATATATATTATCTTAAATGAGCACTCAGGAACGCTGCATTTAATTGAAGGCCATTTTCACAGGATAATTGTCATCTAAGTGCTTTGGTGAATCCACTACCTGTGATTAGGACCTTGTATTTTAGCAATTTACCCTGACAAGTTAGACAACTACTTGCTGTGTGACATAAAACCTTGCTCATGGCCCCGACGTTTTTAAATTCTTTCTCAGAAGCTATAATGACGATAATTGTTTGAAGCAGAAGAAGGGCAGACATCTCAAAATAACTTCTAATTGTAATAAATAATAACTACTATGTTGACATTAGTCTTGCTGGTATAAATCATCAGTACCTTCACGGGTTTGGCATCTGCTCTGATCTTGCCCCAGGATATGGCCTCATCAGGTCTGGCTCCAGAATCGGAGCCATCGAACTCCTGACCCGTGTTCACAAACACGGCGTGGTCGGCTCCGTTCCTCTGGAAGGACACAGAGGACAGACGGTGACTACGTTTACATGCACATTCATATTATTCACTATTATTGAAGATGAAATGAAGATGACATGAAGTTAGTTACCATAAGATTAGCATTGCATATGTGATGTTTAACCAGTCCTCCTCCCAGGATGATCATTCCCGTCCTTTTGGCAAACACCGCCTGGCTGTTCATCCTGCGAATATCTGAAATAAAAAAGTCCACATTCACGATATGTCCAACAGATAACACTGAGACGGCTGCAGTGATCCTGTTCTGCTGCATTGATGTTGCTTTTACCTTCCACTATGTCCAAAACCAGGCCAGGGCTCTTAAAAGAGTGGAAGTAAAGCATGTCGCCCAGAGAGCCGTCTGTCAGCGCAGGACTGAACACTGGGATGTTATTCTGAAACAGAACAGAGTTAGTGAGGCTGGGAAGCAGGATGAAGTGAGTAACAAAGCAGAACTGGAGCAATTTCATTTTGTGTTTAGATCTTTTTCTTGTCTCTTTTGGTTCCCTTATGATGTAATACGTTACCGATATAAATGAGGACTCACCTTGTGCGCCCAGTAGTAGACAGAGTCAGGATTATTGATCTCCTTGCCAAGCCGATGGATCATTTTGGAGGGAGTCCAATGAGTTCCCTGATATAAAACAAATCATATATAATATTGTAAAAAATATTATAAAAGCAGAGTTTGGAAGATCCTGACTGCACATCTGTTTTACGTGAGGACACCAGACTGACAAGTACTGCTATTTCATACAACTGTTCTGCTAGGATCTGCTAAAAGAGAGACCCGCCTCTGTCGTCTGCTCCAAAAGCATCTGGTCCAGGATGGGCATCAGCCAGTCTTCAAACTTACAGTAGTTGTCGTTGGGCACCAACAGATTCCCTATCCTGCATCCAGCAAAGAGAAGAGGAGGAGGAGGAGGAGATGAAGATGATTAACAGGGACCCGACAAGTTCTAACTCACACAGGCTCCGCACTCTACTGGACTCTACGGGTAAAACTCTCCTCCAATGACGCATTCGCCCACAGAATTTTGCATAAATGTAGCCGGCTAATCAGGACGTGCGTACCCGGGAGCAGCAGAGCACCTGTTGTCTCTGCTTGCATTGACCTCAGAGGATGTGAACTAACCGCCCCGGCAGTGCACCCCAGTTGCTCGATGCTTCGGGGTTGACCGCAGTATGTCTACTCTCAGACCGAACCCCTCCTTTGTTCCCAAGACTTGAGGAGTTCATTCAGGTCAAGGGTCATATAACTGGATGCACTTGGATGTCCTCCATCCCATGTGGGAGACAGGGAGGCAAGATCGCATCTACTATGCCCTATTCCTGTTCATGTTATGTCTTATGTTGTTGCCCCACTCAGGCGCACAGAACAGCTTCTGTTTGTGTGCTTCGGTGATGGTGTGGCCAGTAAAGCCCTTCCAAGAAACTCCTTATGGGATGGCACACTCTAGACGCAGTATTGTTTGGCGGGGTGACTGAAGAGGACATATGCACGGCGACGTCACGGTCAACGCCTTGCCCATTCATATGGTTCCATTTCTTGGACATGGCGGGTTCCTTTTCAAGGTCTGAGCTCACTGGAGCGACACAGGACTGGTGAAAAGGGTGAGGTGTGTGCGTGTTAGTTGTGTTGCACGTGAACCCCCCTCTGGGCATGATACACCTGCATGTTCCCGTGATCCTTGATGACACGGGGAATGTCAGGGTTTCTGCTAGTGTGCTAAGTTGAGTCCAAAGCATCGGTGAATTATGTATTTTGCTTTGTGTTGGACCTGGGCCTTTTTTGGGGGGTAAAATGTCCTTAATTTAGACCCTGGTCCCTGCAGGAGAAACACAATGGGTTCCTCTAGTTCCGGGGTAAAGTTGACCTGCAGTCGTAAAGGGGCTAAAGCTGAGACTTCTAAAGATGAGTACCTGCAAACCAAACCCCCTGCATCATGTCCTTTGTCATTATGAGTATACAGAGCATCTCCTATTGATGATGTTATGGTGACTAACCTGGTGTAAAATGTCACCTTTATGGGATGCACCCTGACCAGCATCATTGTGAGGATGTGAATGTGAGAGGTGTATCTACCTGTTGATGCCCTTCTGGCGGAGGTCCTTGCCAGCCAGGCTGAAGTCTCCCAAGAATGTGTCAGCCATACACTTGATGAAATCCTCCTCTACGCCTCCAGCTGTGGTTACGATCACATCCACCTAACACAGAGTGACAACACAGGTTCTGATACACTAGTCCACGCTGTCGGATCAGTTCATTGTTTTAGATGACGAGTTTATACATTTGTACCATTTTGTGCTGTGCCAGGTAGCGGATGGTCTCTCTGACTCCGGAGCTGATGAGGTTGGAGGTGTAACCCAGGAAGATGGTGCATCCCGACTTGCTCCGGTGTTCGTCGGGCGTTTCAGCCTCTTTTTTTTCATCCTCCTCCAGTGGCTCACGACGCTTCTCTATCTGTGGGCGTGGAGTCATTAGACAACGATGGTCAACATTAAAAAATGATCATAAACAGACTGATCAGAGGCTCAAACAACATGTTTACCTAATAAACATCTGGATCAATCTGGATAATCCACAGAGGACGCTGACAGAACTTTTAATATTGGCGCCCTATAGCTGAAGATGTTTACCACATAAATGCAACGTTCACGGTTCAACTCCCAAACCGGGCGACCTTTGTTGTAAGTCATACCTCTTTCTCTCCCCACATGTCCTTTTCTCTGCAACTGACAGAAACAAAGCGATTACAGTGAGGTGTATAACTTTGTCCAGACTAACAAGAACTTTTGTTTCTTTCTGTAATTATTAGTACTGTAAGTCCCACCAATAAAATCCCATTCACCTCCACCGTGTTGGAGTACCAAGAAATCAGAGAAACAAATATCACAAAACCGGAGTAAATAAAACCAAAACTATCTGCATGGCTAACAGAGGTGAATGAGAGGAAATGTGCTCTTTGTAGGGCTGTCAATCAATTAGAATATTTAATCGCAATTAATCGCATATTTTTTCTGTTCAAAATGTACCTTAAAGGAAGATTTGTCAAGTATTTAATCCTCTTATCAACATGGGAGTGGACAAATATGCTGCTTTTGGAAATGTATGTATATATTTATTATTGTAAATCAATTAACAACACAAAACAATGACAGATATTGTCCAGAAACCCTCACAGGTACTGCATTTAGCATAAAACAATATGCTCAAATCATAACATGGCAAACTGCAGCCCAACAGGCAACAACAGCTGTCAGTGTGTCAGTGTGCTGACTTGACTATGACTTGCCCCAAACTGCATGTGATTATCATAAAGTGGGCATGTCTGTAAAGGGGAGACTCGTGGGTACCCATAGAACCCATTTACATTCACTGATCTGGAGGTCAGAGGTCAAGGGACACCTTTGAAAATGACCGTGACGGTTTTTCCTCAACAAAATTTGTTTGTTTAGTAAGACATGGTTGGTGCAGTGGTGGGATTTCTCCCCGTGTTAGCGTGGGTTTTCTCCGTGTTCTCCGGCTTCCTCCCACAGTAAAGACCTGTAGGTTAGGTTGTGTGAATGTGAGCGTGAATGGTTGTCTGTCTCTATGTGTCAGCCCGGTGATAGGCTGGCGATCTGTCCAGGGTGTACTCCGCCTACATCCATGATATGATACCAGTATCTCCACTCTAGCTTTAAAACTGAGCCTGCTACAACCTCTGAAAGATTTCACGCGTTATTATCGCGTTAACTCTGACTGACAGCCCTAGTTATTATTTGTAAGATAAGCTTCCCCTCCTCTCACCATGAGGTTGATCTCCTGGATGGCCTGGCCCAAGCTGCTGGCCTGGAAGCCCGTGGAGATGAAGGACTTCATCACCGCCTGGAGATCGGCTCCCTGGTTGAAGTCGTACCCTCTGATCTTCATCAGGTCCTCCGGGAGCTCACAACTTGTCTTAAGGATGGCCTCTAAGGCAACAGAAGGGACCTGGCCTGCCATCTTTACTGCAAAACAAAACATAAAGAGCAAGTTAGTGATGAGTGATTATCGTCAAGGAGATGTCCAGTAGAGCCCTGATCATGTAACAATGGATGTAAACCCTTCAGTCTGTGGAGAGAGGTGAGGCAGAAGCTCTGCTCTGACTGGTTGTGTCAAAACTAAGCAGCTTTCTATCAAAATCATAAATTAATGCTAATAATTATGAGAATAAAGTCAGAAGTTTACGAGAAAAAAGTCGTAATATTATAAGAATAAAGTCATGAGTTTGAGAGGAAAAAAAGTCCTAATATTATGAGAATAAAGTCATAGATTTACGAGACATAAAATTTTAATATTACGAGAATTTTTTTTTAATATTATGAGAATAAAGTCACAAGTTTAAGAGAAAAAAAGTTGTAATATTATGAGAACAAAGTCATATTATGAGAACAAAGTCATAATATTATGAGAATCATAATATTATAAAGTAGTATTTTTACGTGTTATTTTAGAGGGGAAATAGTACGACAGAGTATTAGGACCACATTGAGGAAAAATCAATAAATATGAGATTTCAAGAAAAAAGTCATAATATTTCGAGGATAAAGTGACAAGTTTACGAGAAAAAAAAAAGTAGTATTATGAAAATAAAGTCATAAGTTTGCGAGAAAAAAAGCCGTAATATTATGAGAATAAACTCATAATATTATGAGAATAATGTCATAATATTATGAGAATAATGTCGAGAATAAAGTCATAATATTATGAGAATAATGTCGAGAATAAAGTCATAATATTATGAGAATAATGTCATAATATTATGAGAATAAATTCGTAATATTATGAGAATAAAGTCATAATATTATGAGAATAATGTCATAATACTATGAGAATAAAGTCATAATATTATGAGAATAATGTCGAGAATAAAGTCATAATATTATGACAATAATGTCGAGAATAAAGTCATAATATTATGAGAATAATGTCATAATATTATGAGAATAAACTCGTAATATGATGAGAATAAAGTCATAATATTATGAGAATAATGTCATAATATTATGAGAATAATGTCATAATATTATGAGAATAAATTCGTAATATTATGAGAATAAAGTCATAATATTATGAGAATAATGTCATAATATTATGAGAATAATGTCGAGAATAAAGTCATAATATTATGAGAATAATGTCGAGAATAAAGTCATAATATTATGAGAATAAAGTCATAAT